>JAULKM010062581.1:0-12267 GCA_032355605.1 Rubia tinctorum | reverse complement strand
GAAGAAAATGATTTATAATGTCAAAATTATTAAGTGTTTAAATACCAAGGAAACATGGTGTGTATAACTATGTATTTAACATTAAATATGTTTTAATGTTAAACACACCATGTTAAAAACTTAATGTTAAACATGCCATGTCTCATTAGTGCTCATAAATTGCAAAATCTCCACATTTTAAATTGTGGAGTTCTGCAAATGTTACTTCTTTTTCCATAATGGAAGAAGCATCAATTAGTGAGAGGGCACCATAGGAATAGAAGGCAAAAAATTCACCAGGGAAAAATCTAAATTCACCTCAAACTAGGCATAAACATCAACTTAAAATCATCAAAACCAAGCAAAAGAGACCTGTAAACCTTAATCTAGTTCATCCTGGAATTAACGCTCCAAAGATCCATCGATCACAGTTAAACACACAGTGGGCACCGCCTCAATCCACAACCATACACTTTAACAATAAACCTTTCCCCCAACAACTTATATACTCAATATATATATATATATACAATATGATAAAATCATTACCACCAAACACATACACTATAAACAACAATGACATTGTAGTTGTTTGAGGCAGTTCAAACTATATCATAAACACTTCGACATCCCACAACAAACTATACCTCATTCATTTATAGTTCAAACATACAAAATGATCCTAATCTTACACAAACACCCACGCGTAGTAATGAATAAAATCCCTAGTAGTGAACAAAAATCCAAAATGAACAAATTCTCACACAAACACTTAGTAAAGAGGATGGTGTGATTGGAGTCGGGTCATCGTCGGGGAGGGGTAGGGTTTTCGTGGTCGGCATTAGGGAGGTCTATGCGGCAACGTGGAGAGGGAAAAGTGGTGGAGGAGGAGAGAGAAGAGAGAGAGGAGGTAGAGGGAGGATAAGGGTGGGTTAAATTTAGGGTTTCAGATTTAGTTTATGTAACCAAAGTTTGACTGGTTGAGATTTAATCAACTAAAGAAATCAATGGTGTAGATAAAACCAAGTTGTGCCTTTTTTCTTTCTTTTAAACCGGTGTTGGTTCCCCCGAGATACCAGTGCTGGTTTTTTTATAAAGCAACTGCTTGAGACTGCCTTGGTTTATTTTATTTTGTTGTAATCCGAGAGCAAATTAAAGATAATTTTCCTAAGTCAAGAGCACCGGTAAAAAAAACCGGTGCCAAGAAAACAATAAAGCAGCTGTGTGGAGCTGCTTAATCCCGATAGAGATTCTAATTACAAAACCAGTTAATTAAACTGGTGCCAATGATAGAAAAGTTGGTGCCCATTTAGTTTTCAGCCCAATCAGTATTGGGCGGGAAATGAATTTTTGTATCAGCATTGGTGTGTGACCAGTGCTGAAATAGAATTGATGAAAATTTAGTTTTCCCGCCCAGGTAGAGACCATAATTTTTGGAATTTCCAACCTTTAAACTTTTAGCACAGGTACTTCAACACACTATACCTGTGCTCAATTTCATTTCAACTATTTTGCAATATTTAATTTAATTCCCTCTCTAGGGGAAAGCTTTTGTCCATTGTTATTTATATGCAATTGGACTCAAAAATATTCAATTAAATATTCAATAGAGCTCGTGTTTTGAAATTGTGTCTAATGGATAACCGAAAACTCTCTGATCAATTTTTTAAAATAACACTATTGCCCAAAACTAAATTACACTTTTTTAAAGCCAAATAACCCCATATTGTGTATTCTTGGGTTAATATATGCTTTAAAATGGAATGTCATATTTTAATAGAATTTGGTAAAGTGCCAGAACATGTCCTAGATTATCTTACTCTAGATAACTTACAAGTTAGGATGTCCAAACATGAAGTTTTCTTTGTGAGTTATTTCCACCAAATAAGAAACATTTTTTATTCGTTTTATGAATTGACATTAGGTTCACTTAAAGTAGGATTGCATCCGAGCGGAGTTGAATTTGGACATCCAAGTGAAAATTAAGTTTTTTGCTCTTGGGTCCCTCCAAGAATCTTGAAATTGGTGAAACTCGAAATTGGCGATTCAATAATGCAATTGAGTATTGCATGATCATAACTACGCGATTGTGACTTGATTGGGTAAATGGAACATCCTCAAAACCTACCATAGAAAACAAGTGTAACATTTTTAGAAATTGCAGTATTGCCTAAAACTATGTTTCACATTAAGCATTGATTTGAAACAGTTGATTCTTGCTTTTATATCCTAAATAAATGTATTCTTAATAGTGGAATTTTTGATTGAATAAATTTGAAAGTAGTTTTACATGTCCTATACTAAAATGTGATTTTTTGGAAATATTAAAGGAAAATTATATTTCTTTACCACCAAAAATTTAATTTAAAAGCATGATAATCCTCGAAGTATTGGTTAATAATTATATTTTATCAGTAGAACAACATAGAATTGTGTAAAATAACATAGAATTTGTGAAAAAACCATAGTATTAGGACAATGAGGATCAAAATTCATGAATAGTATCTAGCAAACACCTCGTCATCCAACATCTGTGCATCTTCTGAGCAAGTCCCATCATCTCTCTACCCAAGGCCCAGGCATGGAAATGTAGGGAAAGGTTCAAATTTTTTCATGATGTCTGGGAACTAATATCTAAAAACCTTACCCATGTAATCGCACCAGGACCTTTGATATTGTGATTCAGCCAGTATACTTTGTACACCCACATCCAATGCCACGACTCTAGATTCTAAAGAATGACCCACATTGTCCTGAGGATTTTTGAAGAAGTATACTGCAATCTTACCCATTGGTTACCCGTATATGACGTGGGGATAGTGGGTCACACTGGCTTTTGTGCACAATTCGGAGATGAGGCTGCAGAAACTGTAACAACCTGATTTAGTCTCTGCACCCTGTCTCAAAAAGTTCACCTTTTGCCTACTCAGATTCTATCACAGTTTCTTTTTAATGGCGTACAGATGTGTCTGCCTCATATTGTGAACCTTAGTGTTCACTGTGACGGGGTTAATCTGGGATGCTACAAAATGGTACCATACATTCATCTTAGGCGTGAGGTGCTTCTTTGGAATCTTTGTCCAACCTGGTTTCATAAGAGATTTGATATCGATTCCCGCCCAGGTCATCATTCTCAAGATCTCTCGTCATATGAGATTGTCAAAATCCCAACCCACATCGGTCTTAAAGTGGAATGCAAGAAATTCATCCTCCTTGAGGGGAACAGTTTCCAACCCGTACAAATAATTTATGGATTCATTTTATGGATTCATCAGTCAACTTCACTGCTTTTCTTGAAATTACCAAGTACAGGTATAGAGTCTCTCCTGGTTATGGTGACTTCAGTGTTGGAAACTCTTTAAGCTGTTCTTTTAACAACTCATATGTTTTTTACTGTCTTCATACCAGCTGAACTTCTTTACCCTTTTAAGGATGTCTAACACTGGGAAATGTTTCTCTGTAGCTTTGTAGATGAACCTGCTAGATGATGCTTATAATCCCATCAACACATGTATTTCCTTGACTGTTCGTGGTTCTGGAAGATTAACTATTGCTTATATCTTCTCTGGATTAGCTTCAATTCCTTTCGAGAATTTTTAATACCCCAAAATATTTCATGCGCCTACTCCAATTATGCAATTCTTAGGGTTCACTTTCATGCCAATCGCTCTTAGTGTATCCAAGGTCTCTTTTAAGTCTTCTGCAAACTGGCACTTCTTTTTACTTTTGATCACCATGTCGTCAACATATGCTTCTACATTCTGTCCTATTTATTTGTGAAATGAAGTGTCAAAAACCCTTTAATATGTCACGCCGGCATTCTTTAGCCTAAGTCGCATCTTCACGTAGCAAAACATTCAAAAGCTTGTTATGAAAACCATTTTTCTGCATCTTCCAGATTCATCAGTATTTGATGGTATCCTTTGTATGTATCCAAGAATGGTAGGACTTCATATCCTGATATTGCTTCCACCAACTACTTGACTTAAGGTAATGGTTAGCAATATATTTGACACATTTTTTTTAGATTAGTGAAGTCTATGCACATTCTCCATCATGCATTTGCCTTCTTTACCATCACTGGATTTTCTATCCACTTTGGATAAATTACTTTCTTTAGGAGACCAACATGAACTAGTGCTCTAACCTCTTCTTTGATCGCTTTCTATGTATCACTAGAAAAGCTTCATTAGTTTTGCTTAACTTGCTTGACAATTCATTGATATTTAGAGAGTGAGTGGCTATGTATGGGTTGACTCCTCCCATGTTCTGGATAGTCCATGCAAATGTATCTCTATGAGTTCATAGGATTTCCGTCACTTTTTATTTCACTTTGGCAGGAATATTTTTCCCTATCTCGACACATTTAGAAGTGTCAACTTCGTCCATATTGACAATTTATGTTTCCTCTCTCAGATCAACTTGAGGTTTTTCTTGCTTGAGTAAACCATTATCCGAGATGGTGCTTACCATTTTTATTTTTTCAACATTTCTTCCTGCTCTTATGGAGATGACCATGCATTGCCTAGTTGTTTGCTAATTTCCTCATATCGTTGCAATTTCTTCTAGAGTTGGGAATTTCATTACCAAGTGATATGGGGACCGTATTGCTTTGCCTGTATTCATCCAGGGTCTACCAGTGATTGTGTTGAATGGGTTTTGTGCATCCATGACAACAAAGTGTCACATATTGGTGTAATTTTTATCGTTCTCACATATGGTAAAATGCAGTTATATGTTACCCAAAGGTGTATCCGCTCATCCGGTAAAGCTACGAGAGAGGACATTGAATCCCATTTATCAAATCAATCAACGAATAGAATTTAAACTTCACATCCGTCGTCCACAAACACCTATAAACTCTAGTATTTCCAAACTTAGCGATAATGACCATCGAGCCATTATAAGGCGAAGTGTTGGGAACCGCATCATCTTTGCTAACCATTATCGTCTCATTTCAGCATAGTATTTTATGGTTCTTGTGGTGGGGAGTACCTAGCCTTAGCTTTCCAGGCGTTGTTAGACAAAGCTTCGGTTGATCCATAGATCGATAAGATTGCTTTCTCTGCGGCATTGTTCGCTAGGTCCTCTTCATATTCCACCGTCGTTATCATTTTCTGATTCTTGCTCTGCTTACTCATTGCACATTTTTTCCATGAGGTTTCCCTCTTTGTTGGCTTCATTGTACCTGTTTCGTCCATCTTCCTTTCTTTATTGGCTCAAATAACCATTTGGCAAATTCTCTACTTGTTTGCTTCTTCAGTCTGCACATGCTTTTCAATAATTTTCTGCAAATCTCTTGGGTTCTCAGGTATGATTTTTGTGAGTTCTTTGTAGAACTATAATAATCACATATCACCCATGAATGCACCTAATGATGATTGGACCGATAGATTGCAAACTTGAAAACTTTTAGTGACAAACCTGTTGTGGTACTCTGCGAGGCTTTCATAAGTATGTTGGGCGATGTTGTTTAGGTCCGCTATTTTTTAGGTAAATTTTTGCTCCCGATAGAAGTGCCATAAAAACAAGTCTGATAACTGTGCCCAAGACTGAATACTCCACTTAGAATGTCATCATACCATGTAATCGTAGTTCCAGATAAGAAAATAGGGAAAGCTTTGCCGACTAGTTCAATTTCCACATCGTAAAATCACATACTTTGCGATAGGAATGTGAAAATTTCTTGGGGCCTATTGTCCCATCCTAGATTTTCACATGTAGCAGTAGCTTGAAATATTTTGGCATTTTGAAATCGCAAACATAAGGTGCTAACGATAACCAGTTTGTACCATCATCTGCCACTATATCCCTTAGCTCTTATTCGTAATTAAGGTTTGGATTCCTTTGACTTACTCTTTTGTTTCTTTTTGGGGATTTTGGATTAATAGTTGCTAGGAACAGGTTATACAAGTGCTCCCTATTCGCTTCTAAGAAAGATGTGAATACTCTCCTCTCCTCTCCTTGATTTGAATTGTGAGATTCAACTTTTTTGTCGTCATTATTCGTATCTATTTTGCTTTTCTCCCGTTCTCTACTAGAAACTTATTCTTGATCTTGATTGAGATTCATATTTTGGTTATGCCTAGCTATTCGTTCTTATGTATGATAATTCTAGCTTCTCTCGCATCTGGTGAAAACAATGGTTATCCTGAAGGTAATAAAGGACTTCAATAAAAATTGTCCCCACAGTCGGCGCCAATAATGTGGTTTTCCCGATTAGGCGAGATAGATTATATTCACTGGACAGTAAGCATGAACCAGCAAGATAGGTCTCGCAAGTGATTCAGGGGAAAGAGCTCTAACAATTAAGTCAGTCTCATTCTTAAGAGAATTTGTATTTTTCTGTTTAGTGTTACCTACCCGAGCAAGTGTTGCTCTCCTTGTGTTTATAATAGACTGTAACTATGGCTCCACATTGCTAGGGTATTAGATCGTGGGTTGCATCATGGTTGCTATATTTTGGTTTGTGGCTAAGTCTTGGATGTGACTCCTCCTTTCTCGGTTCGTGGCTGAGTCATCTTGGACATGACTCCGCCTTTCTCGGTTCGTGAGTGAGCCTTGGGCTGGGCCTAGAAGCCAACTTCTTACTCATAAGCTAGGTATACAAATATAATAAAATATCTAGGTATCACACCGCTAGAAACAAGTCATGTATTTGGTGATACACAAAATAAATATCTCATTAAATTCAACTTCACATCAAGCAAATGATGAAAGTGAAACATTTTATGTTTTTCCATATCAAATAACCACCATTAGCAATCTTTCACATGTCGTACACATAAAACACTTGAAAAATTACATCTTTAATGTAACCGTACAACCATATACGTATAGTCCACAATCTATAACTAAATTAATGAAATATCTATCACATAGAAATAATCAACACTCATTCAATAATCAGCCCCGATGGGGTTACCATTAATAACATCATTAAGTCAAATTAGAAAGATAAACCTTACCACAATTTTGATTCATGGGATCCCCTCCCATGGGAACACCTTCCTTTTCCCTTTATTTTTCCATTTGGCTTCTATAGTGATAGTGGATTTGGGTGCTTTTGCTGGTTGATTTTTTTGAGAAGAAAGGAAATGGTGATGATGAAATCTGGGTCTTTGTAGGGGGAGAGCACCTTTTTAGCATTAAATGCTTTTTCAAAGGTTTTTTGTTTTTTTTTTATATTAAGTATGGGGCATAAATCCATGCTTCTTCCAGATATGCGACGTTGCAATAGATATGTGGCATGTCAGTATTAAGTTTTTTAAGTTTAGTCATGGGTCAAAATCAGCCCAACGGCCCCACTCATATGAATGTCCAACGTTGCACATGTGTCGATCGATAGTCGGGTTACAAGATGTATTTCAGGATCATGGTAATGACATGGGTTTAGTGGGATGTAATGGGTTTGTGTATGGACTAAACGACATATTTTACATGAATATACGACATCGCAAACCATTCTTTCTATCCTCGATAAGTGAGACATCTAATGTGATGTCGCATGATAGGATTTTCATCAGGTTTTCTTAATTTGTCTCGTGGCCAAAAAATATGTGTTCTATTGGTTATATGATCGAACATTAACAGCCCACATGGGATGAGTGAAAGCGTTCTAACATTACCAATCGCAGTGGTTTAATTAGTTCAATGTGAAGCATAGCCGATCACATTTGAGGCCCAAACAATTAAGTAGCTATAACAATTAGATACAGTTTTCATTATAATCCCAGGGATAGTCAACCTTATTCATAAGTGAGGGTTCTACAATTTCCATTTCGATGGTTAATTTGTTTGAAGGCCATTCCTAGTCGATAACATTTTATGGCACAAGATATTAGTTATAGCATTTACACAGGGTTTTCCAATGAATCCCACAAATAGCCAACCATATCACATGAGTTAGGGTTCAAACAATGCCCATCACCGGAAGTTAAGATTGTTCAATGCTCGACAAAGCCAATCTCATTTGAGGCCAAAAGATACCAGCTCCAACAATTACATAATGTTTACATTATGAACCCACAGATAGTCAACAGTATTATACGAGTCAGAGTTTGAAAATCACACATCCAAGTGGTTAAGATTGTTCAAAGCCACAAATAGCATATCTCATTCGAGGACAGAAGATACCAGCTATGAAAAAATATCGGGTTTTCCTTATGAACCCATGGATAGTCAATCTTATTACACGAGTGAGGGTTTGAAAATCACACATTTGACGGTTAATAAATTGAAGGAAATTCATAGCCAATGTCATTCGGGTTCAAAACATACCAGATACAAAGATTACATAGGGTTTACATTATGAACTAACGGATTATCAAACTTATTATACACGAGTAAGGTTATTGTAGACCGAACGTAGCCAGATTCAATTTTTTTCGTAACTCCAATATGTTTATTATTTATTTTAGTATCAAAAAATATTCCCATATTAATTAATTTGATAATTAAATTGTTTGAGTCTTGATTTTTTTATTTTGAGCTAATCAACCCATAATCCATTTTGCGATGTCGCCACAATTTTAGAATATTTTTGGTAATGAAAAAATGTTAATGCAACATCGAGAATTTGTGCTTTCAGTCCACCAATGATTAGGCCCAAAGATATTTTTAGTTTGGGCCGCTTGTCCAATTTTTCCCAGTCATCATTACATGCAAATTTGCTTATGCGTCTGTCGTCCTCGGATATATCAATTTGGTTTGTAACTTTGGATAATCTCGATTCGATTCCCTCAAGTATAGGCCCATCTGTATAAAATTTGTTCCCAATCATATATGTGGCCAAAAATATGTACAACGACGTCGCACTTTATTTTCTATTTGTCTTTCTAAGCAACAGAAACTACGACGTCGTACATCTGTTTAAATTATAGCATTTCATGATAGGTATATAAATAGCCCACTACTCACCCCCTTGGCCTTCCCAACCATTATGTCGCACTAAAATCTCCCACTAAAAAACGATTGGAAAACCATCAAATCCCAACGCAAACATGCCTTCTCATATTAATATAGCCCTGAACTGACATTCATTTTGGGTTCAACACAGTACAGTTCCAGATTTCTTAAAAAGGCAAGAGCAAAAAACCATAACAAAGGTTAGGATTATGAACAAATTTGATGATGTTATGAAGAGATCCTCCAATGAAGTATCATGAGTGATTGTCATGCACTGGAGTTGAGGAAGAACCATGAAATTTCACATGGTTGCACCATAATATATCCAAAAAAATATCCTCCGTAGTGGTAGTGGAGATAATATAAGCTCTCCTCAACTTGCCCATAGTCTACTTCGTCCCCTAATGACCCAAATTTGCCAAAGCAAAGCGGGGAGGTGCCTCATGTCCTAGATATTGTGTAAGAAGGCTGACCATTCTTTCCATTGGTATCTTTCTGACTCTCTTCTTTCCCATGCATATGCATTCTTCCATAACTCTCTCCACCAATTTAGGATAGAAGTTCCCTTCTAGATTCATAGCCCAAAGAATATGCACGTCTCTATTGGGGCATTGCAAGATCTCTCAATGACATGGAACTCCCATAGATAAGAATCGGCGCACATACCGCAAATTTAGGTGACGTATTTCGGTACTCTTGCCCAAGTGGTTTCTATCCACGCCCACCAAGTTCCTCGAAAAGCTGGTCAAAGAGAATGGAAGACCTTGTCGATGTGTCCTTGGAACTTCCTGCCTATACTTCTACCTGAATGCTGTTGCAACTTCCCTATGAGAAATTTAATACTCCTTGTCATCCAAGGGGAATGTGATGGTCCTCCTTCCATCACTTTTTGATGTTTGCTCCACATTTTATAGTAATTCCAAAGTCCAACGAATGTACGTCTGGGAGTGCATCTCGAGGAGCCTACTAGGCCTATCTAACCTAGCAAGTAGGTGACGGGTTTGAGTAGGCCTAGTGCAACCAATGTCTCTTTGAATGCAAACTTGGTCTCCAAGATTGTCTTCTTTGTCCTATTTAAATACTTCTACTTCCGGGCTGCACCCTCGAAAATGTTAGTCAACCCCATGAAGTCATCAACAATAGCGGGGTAGGAGCCACGGGTGTTTTCGGCTCTTGTCTCCAAATTTTGGCCGAACCCTTCCCCTTATCAACTTGGGAATTAGTTACTTTCTCCTATCTACTCCTCTTAGGACTCATTCTATCACAACACATGAGGAAATGGTAATGGAAAAATACACAAGGTTCATGAAATCAAAATCACTTAGCAAGAATCATTTTTCCCAAATGCCCAACACATAGCATATCATGTCATCTCAACCAAAGGATTATAATCTTCCCCCAACACTTAGTTCAATCTAAGATCATCCACATAACCCACATGCTCCCACAAAACATTCAAAAAAATCAAATTTCAAGTTCCCCCCATGTAACACAATCATGCCAATGAAAGGAAGTAAACATAAAGTTTAAATAATTACCCAAATTTGGAGGCTTGAAGATATAGATCACACAAGAAAAGGCAAAGAGTGCTCTCCCCTTAAGAGAAAATGCCCAAATTCAAATTCTTCATATTGTGAAATGAGGGTGGATGTTTTTGAAGTAATTGGAGTGATTTAAGTGATCTACATTGATGGGATAAGGTACTCTAAATTTGGATTCGGAGAATCAATGATGTTCCACAAGTGAGTTGTTTAAAAACATGGTAGTAATGGTTTGGGGGGAAATGGAAAAAAATTTGGACTAAAAGCTTTATGAATTCATGCTAAAAAAGTTGTAAATGCTTTGTGTATAACCACTGGCACTAACCAATTTGGGGAAGAAGAAAGTTGCAGAATTAATGGCACAAAAATGCGTATTTAGGAAAAGTTTTATTTTTATTCGACTGCAGTGTTTTCTGGCAAGCATGAGGCATGGTGTGACCGTTCCATGTGAAGTCCTCGTGCTAGTTCTTCCTACACAAGCCTTGCATGGACTGTGTTGCCCCACACCTTCGTTTTTATAACACTTTACACAAAATCCTATTTTCTCTAACCTAAAACACAATATTCGATCTTAGATTAAAACAACCAGATTAATTTTCAACAAAATCCTTTGCTACATACATAAAAACATGAGGACAATCAACTACTAAAATCACCAAAACAAAGGAGAACACCATATTTTTATTCCCATCCTCACGATTTATTTTTCATGCATTTGTATTAGAACAAACCTATCAATGGGTCTCCAGAGCCACCATCTGATACTCCACCCACGATGACGTCTTTGTGGAGAGGTCTCCACAAAGTGTCATCCTTACCTTCGTGCTCCTTCTCAATAATAGGGAGGTTCAAGTTCATCCTTAACTAATGCCAACTCCATAGCCTTTTCTATGGTTTAGAAGGTGGTCTAGGTGGTTTAAATTCCTTGCCACGCTCCACCATCCGCTGCATGTAAGTGTCAATAGAAAAAAAATATCCGCAATAGGAAGATTATCACTAAATCATGCAAGGCATGTCATCTATATTCTCATCACAATAAAAGCTCGAAACATGTTTTCCATCATCAATTATTCCAAGACTCTCATCATCATCACTCTTACAAGATTCTTCAAATTGACCAAACTCATCATATGAATTATACCATTTCATGCAAGAGAGGAATTAGGGGATTCAGGCTTAGACCTATAAATGGCAAACCCGACCTTATCAATGTTATTCTCTAGGGTTAATGTTCTCAAGTAGACCTCTATCTTAGTCCTTGATAGACTAGGCTATATGGTGCTTCTCTTGTTTGTTGTCGAATAGTTGTTCTATATGACCACAGGGTATTGGGTATTTCATCCACCTAACCAGTTCGCTTCCTTTCCAATCTTTTTTGTATACCCTGAACTATTGTCATGTTGGTGACTTCCACTTATCCATTGGCTTGAGGATGAGCTACAGAGGTGAACTTCTGTGTAATCCCTAACTTCGAGCACTATTTGGTGAAGACTCTGCTAGTGAATTGTATGCCATTGTACATGACAATAGTTTATGGAACTCCGAAGTGACAAACTATGTTTTCCCAGACGAATTTCCTAGTTACTTCCGCTGTTACTCTTCCCATTGGCTTGGCTTCCATCCATTTGGTAAATTGGTCAATCGCGACTATTAAGAATCTATCATTTCCAATCTCCTTTGGAAACGTCCTACCATATCAATTCCCACGTATCGAATAGACAAGCTCCATATATTCCTATTAGAACAGCATGTGGTTTGTGTGATATCGGAGCATTGATCTGGAAACTTTTACATTTGAGAACGAAGTCGTACGCATCATTGAAGATACTCAGATAATATT
>JAULKM010062561.1:0-12267 GCA_032355605.1 Rubia tinctorum | reverse complement strand
TCCATGAAATGACGAAGAATGTCTTTAGCAGTTGTTTCTTCTATGGCCAGGTATTCATCAACTTGATCATATGCTAAACCATAATCCAAGATACGCATTGCAGTCGTGCATTTTACAATCGGAGTAAACCCGAGCACTCGCAAGCATCTGGTCGTTGTGTAAAATACCTATCATGCAGCGTAACGTCCCCAACTATGCGAAGAAATAATTATCTTTGCATACGAAATCTACAGAAAAACATGACATCGTTGTAGATGTTGTCATTCGATTCAGCAAATTACCGTTGCAACAACATTTTTGAACATCCTTCATAATCTCTATTGATTACTTTTCTTTGATATAATAGCCAATAATTTTACGCATTCCTCTTTGTCTCTCATTATGAGTTGATCGGTTTGGGGGTTGTTGTGTTTCATGATCGACATCATTGGTTGAGAAATCGGAGATAAGAGATGGAGACAGTGGTTGGTTTGTGATTTGATTGTTGTGATAATAAAGTGTTAGGAATGAAATTCTATGTGTGAATTAGAAGTGAATACATCTAGTTTATTTATAGACTATGAAAAGATGAGGAAGTGTTATGTTTGGTCTTACGTGGTCCACCCACGTGAAGCGACAAGACTTGGCACTAACTTATATCGGCGAATAATTTGAGCATCGAGGGCTCACCCACGTGAAGTGACGGGAGTTGGCACTAACTCATGTCAGCCGAATAATTTGAACGTTGAGGGCCCACCCACGGGAAGCAACGTGACTTGGCACTAACTCATGTCGGCCAAATAATTTGAACGTCGAGGGCCCATCCACGTGAAGCGACGGGACTTGGCACTAACTCATGTCGGCCGAATAATTTGAAGGCCGAGGGGCACCCAGGTGAAGCGACGGGACTTGGCACTAACTCATGTCGGCCGAATAATTTGAATGTTGAGGGCCCACCCACGTGAAGTGACAGGACTTGACACTAACTCATGTCGGTCGAATAATTTGAACGCTGAGGGCCCACCCACGTGAAGCGACGAGACTTGACACTAACTCATGTCGACCGAATAATTTGAATGCTGAGGGTCCACCCACGTGAGCGACGAGACTTGACTATGGTGAAAACACTCATTCATGTCAGATGAATATACTAGGGCTACTACGTTGAACATGAAGGAAAACTCAACATAACAGACTATAACTTTCATTCATAACAAGAGGAACACAATAACAGTAGATACTGCATCAAAATAAAAACAAACAACTTACATAAAAATTGGTTGGACTTACATAATTAGGCTAATAATTGAACATCACCCAAATGAAAAGATAAACTAGGAAGACACAAACATTACAGGATGAGAAATTGAAATGAGAATGAGAAGTGAAACAAACTGCATGATGCTAAAAGTTAGTTATCGTACAATTCAGCCATCAATTTATCTTGAATGATTACTTGCTGAGAATTGGCATTCTGATCAAGCATCAGAAGAGTGTTTAGAATCATAGTCTTTCTCTCACGTTTCTTTTCCTCTCGCTAAATACGCTCCAGTAGAATCTCGTGTTCCCTCTTTTCCGCAAGCTGAAGGCGCTCATGTTCCAACTTCTCCGCAAGCTGAAGGCGCTCATGTTCCATCCATTCACGTTCAACTACATTATATTCATCAAGTGAGCTTGCCACAACATTGTTTACCTTGTTTTTTTCCTTGTAATTTTGCAGCTTTGATGCTCATGAGACGCGACATAGGTGTGAGGGGGTCTTCACTGCCAAGAGCACTTTCTTTAGTTGATATTGAATATGAACCTATCTCATTCAACCTCGACCTCTTGCCACTGCCCTCACTACTTTGGTCATTCGGATGATTCCGATAAGTTGTTCACACATTTAATTCTCCTGGGACATGCTGAGATCTAAACTTTGGAACCTCACCCAAATGTGGTATACATGTTCCATGCTGAACTGGAGGTTTTGATCTTGTTTGAAAATTGTTATGCCTTCATTTCAGATATCATCATTCCCCCTTCCCACTGCAGCATGTTTTTGTGGCAATGCTCATTGTCACAATATACTGACCCTTACACGCGTACACTGTTCTATCTTTTCTTGTAGTTCACGAATTGAATGCTTAATTTTATCCCAAAATATCTCAGTGGTTTGATTAGTACCTGTCTTCGGATCCATGGAATGTTCAATCCAAACTTTCGCTAGGACTTGATCATCTTTTTCAGACCATGACTATGGAATTTTCTTTGTTCTTTTGGAGCCACTGGCTGCACCCTCATCTCCCTCAACTGCATTCTCTTTGTTTGTAACCTCAACCATGTTTGAACATGAATTGTGTCCACCGCCTTCTCAACCAAATTGGCCACCGCCTAGTCCACCATATTGACCACTACCTTGCCAATTAAATTGATCAGCACCGTGAGCATGGTTGGAATACTTACCAAAATTCGAGGCTGGTTCGAGATTTTCAAACCCTTGGGTAGAAAATTGTGACAAAGGCCTATTTTGGTTGTGTTGTGCATGAGATCCGGGAGGGGTTGAGAATAGAAGTTGGGGAATGCCCCGTAAAATGGATATGGATTTGGAGGGATGGAAAATACGGAGGTGCAACATTAAAATTTGGATTTGATTGTTTTGAAGGATATCTTGAATTCGAGGAATTTGCGTTTGTCGATTGATTATTGAAATTTGAATTAGGTGAATCCATTTTCAACAATTCGAATCAAACCAACAAACTATAATTTTTTCATAAGATTGAAGGAGAGGAAAGTAGAACTTGGAATAGATGTGAGAAATGTATCAATGTTGGCCTCTATTTATAGAGAAAAAAAATTTCAAGCTTTTTGGTGTCATTTTTAAATTTTAGTTTTTTGGAGATAATTGTGTTTTATCCATTTAAATCCATTGGAGCAAAAATACAAATTAGAAAGACACATGACACAATACCATTGGACCAAAATATACAATTTATCTCATTAAAATCTATCACTCACCACATGAGACCCACCCCATGTGACAAATGGGAGAGTTTTCAAGAGTGGAATTTTTTACTCTCCTCCCTCGAGTCATTGGCCTTTCTCTCTCTCTCCCACTCTACATAACATCTCCATTGTAAGCACTAACTCCCTAAACTTCCCTCTCCCACTCACCCATTGTTTGTGCTCTTATTCAGATTATAGTGACAACGTGGTTGGTTTTCTTGAAGAAAGTGCACCAAACACATCCTCCTTTAAAATGTTTTGCGAGTGCTGATTCAACTACTCTCTCCCTCCGTTTTTCTAGAAGTGAGATACTTTAACTTAATTTACCTTAATGAGATGTTTTCTCTTACATGGCACACTTTCGATTTCTAATACAATTTCTTTAATTTTATCGGCTCATTTTATTTTGGGAAATATACAAATATAACTTCATATATTTAAAAAAGTGCAGACATAACACTAAGATAATTTTTAATGCAAAAATAACCCTAACTAATTTACATAAGTGCATATATAAACCTAAAGCCTATATTTCGGCATTGACTGGTCGTTTTGATTGAACTTTACATTTTGACCGGATGAAAGGGCTACGATTCAGCACTTTCGTTAGTTTAGGGGGCAAAAATATTCACTAAATAAAGGGGGCTAAAGGTGAACGATGGGAAGAGTTAGAGGGCCCCTAAAGTCATTCGCCCAATGTGAAATTACTAATTTACCCATAAATTTAACATTTTGACTGAACTTGATACTTTGACCGGACGAAAGGGCTACGATTAAACACTTTTGTTAGTTCAGGAGGCAAAAATATTCAAAAAATAAATGGGAGGCCAAAGATGAACGATGGAAAGAATTTGAGGACCTCTAAAGTCTTTCACCAAAAATGAGATGAATATAATAAGACAAATATCAAATTTAAATATCTAAACATCAAATAAAATGATGAAATATACATTAATTTTAATTCATCAAAGTGTATGTTGAATTGTGACACTAATATCGAAACAAATGTATTTTCATATTGAAAATTTATAAAATCGATTCACACCATTAAAATATCAATGTAAAAATCTAATCGGTAGTATAGAGGGGGGGGGGGGGAAATTAAAGGTGGTTTTGACGGACCAGAGAAGTCACTTTGTATGTGACTTCTCTGGTTCCACTTTTGATCCTCTACGATCAAAGGCGGTTTCGAGAACCACCTTTAAATGTGACCAAAGAAGGCAGTTCTATGTGGCCTTTGAAAGGGCAGTAGAATTGCCTTTAATATGTTCTGAACTGGAAACGATTTTGAGGAGGTTGGCTCCTTGTAATTATTCCAAACTCGAACAATTATTAAGTTTCGATGGGTGAAACACTAGGACATTTGTTATTAGTTTCGACATTCACTCCCTTTTACCTTCCTAATTCTCTATTTTATTTTTTATTTTTTCGTAACCGAGTCAGTCATTCCGATATCAAGACTAGTGCCCAGACATCGCAGTTCCTTTGACGGGAGATCAGTCTAAATGTAGAGTTTTGGATTCGAACTCATGATCTGGACCAAACCTGTTTTCAGTCCAATAATGCCATTAAATTGGTAATTTTGTTCCGAAATCGGGACACAAAATCTGAGGTTTTGGTATGGAATAGGCAGCTAGTTTTGAACTCTGAACGGAAATTGGCACTAAAGGTAATTTTTGTGAATTTCATAAACCGTCTCAAAATCAGCCTAAAAACACGAATCCAGTTGCCAGCAGTATACAAACGCATCATCTCGGATAACAAAAATGTATAGACACAGCTAAAATGTCATCTATTTATACATAATAATAGAATCTAGAAAATCATATCCCACACCTAACGTTAAATTTTCCTAGCATTAGCCTACTTGATTACGGGTTTAACAAAAACTATAGACAAAACTGAACAAGAAACTATCCATAGATAGGAATAGAAATCTATCAAAACTCTATTCCATATAATGCATGTCAAGGATATTGAGATTTGGGACACACTACCGTGATAGGTTTTCCAAGGGTTGCAGATTACACATGGAATTGATGCAGGGTCAATCAATTTCTCGCCATAATGATATCATCTTGTGAATATGACATGCAGTCCTCTCAAAAAATCTGTGGATATCATAGTAGAATCTGTTAGTTAGGGTTTTTGAGTAGTTAATCATTTTACAAAGCTTAGTGTACAAATATATTTAATGCTCACCTTGTCAATTTCAACATAATCCAACCAAACATCTTTAATACACCCAGCTGCGTAAAACATAACGCAATAGCCACACTCCCAATTTTTTGCTTGTTTCTTGTATTTATTTGGAAAGAAGAAATTGTAATATACTAACTAATTTTCATGAATAATTTAAAAACATTATAGTAGAGAATCACACCTTGATTTAAACTACGTTCATAATTTTTGTGTCACTAGGTTCATTGAGTGCATTCTTCAAAATCTATACAAATGATTTGAACGGTTGAAAGTACAACAGATCCATCTAATATACATGCTTCTCACTTGGTACAATCGAAATCAACCTTCAATGATCCCTACACATAAATGTCGATATGTAACCATTAATTTCCCAAATAAAATGACTCGTGAACGTTTAAAAAATTAGAGTAAGAAAATCATCACCTCTCAATGAAAAGTTCAATGAAAAGTTTATTTTTGCTTCGCCCGAGGCTTTTGCTTACACAATTAAACATTTCTACCCTTGAAAACCCAATTTCTTGAGTCATAACCGGACACAAATACCCTACCCATCCCTTGTCCTTTTGATTCGAAAAGTATTACATGCACCTTATACAAGATATTTTCAACGTTATACATGATCAATTTTTACCAAGCAATTTAATAAGAAGAAAGTTGAACTTACAATAGAATTAGTGACATGATGGTTTGGTTGACTTTATCACAGCTCCTAAATTCTTCAAAGTCACTCCACATCGTGATGATGTCTCGGTTTTTACCAAAAACACACCCGTTTTCCAAAAATGTGTATGTAGAGTTACATTCATGTCTGCCAATCCAGTCGTACAATGGCTCTATTTGGAAGAGGCTTGCTTATGAGCAAAACTGACTTATTTTGAAAGAAGTGGGAGACTAGCCTATGCTTTCCCCCAAAAAAATAGCTTATCTTTCAAAATAAATTGTTTTTAGCACTTTACCAAATACTAAAAAGTGTTTTGCTTATAAGCAAAGCTGCTTGTAAGCTCTGCTAAACAGAGCCAATATGCGAAAAAATATTGGAAATTCCTTCGCTATTTGTGCTCTTGTCATGGGTTCCTGTGTAGCCTTTGATGGGAGTAAACTTTTCTTCGATTTTGTTGCTTGGTTCACTTTCAAATGGTCGCCTTTTTTAGGATATGTGTAGATTAAACGCCTTGGCCGGAGGAGGAACATTCCTTGGGTGGGTCCTACAATATTGTATTCTCCCTCCGGGAATGGCAAATTGGCATTGCGGACTATTGGTTTTTCCAACGCTATCCTAGCTATTCCATCAACGATTGGTAATGATTCCGCATTGCTCCATGAAGAATACCATCGGCTACGTGGAGTGTTCTTTCCTATCACCAATTTTAGTGAAAAGTTTACACAAATGTGAAGGCTACATTTCATAAATAATCGTTAGTTATTAGAATGCCAAAATAAAACACATAACAAATTTAAAATGTTTTTACCTTTTTTGTGTGGATACGATGACCTTGTCAAGATTATGTTCTTTGATTGACTTCAAAAGTATGGGTTTGTGGTTAACCTCAATCTCACCTGGAAAATGGTTAGAACCTCTGGATGGGAGCTCCCGATCGCTAGTGAGATCCTCGAGATTGTCTGGTAAAGGTAGACCGGTGTGCATGACCAATTTTTGAATCAAAATATCTTGTTGCTCTATCCTTTAACCTTGTAGTTGGGTTTCATTTTACAAGGTATGGACACTTGATGACTTTGCCCTGTCAAAAGAACGTACTATCCCAAAAGCATCTCTTTGTGACTTGAATGCACCCACTCATCTTACCTTTCCCAAGTGGTCGATTTTGTTGGTAGCCTCGCATAATATGTCGTGTTTACCGGTTCACATGAATCAACATTGCATTTCATCTTGTTTTAAATTAGCCTGTAAAAATAGCACAAAAAGTCAAACCTCAACGATAATCAACATATACATTTGATATTAAGAAAGTGTAATTTTATATTTGGACTACCACTCATTCTGCTAATTCAATCTCGATCTCCTTTATGTCCCGACCCTACTTGTTTTACAACCTTTAAGGAAAAGATCACACCTATCGATGTGATCAACAGTGATTGGAATAACCTCTGATCTAGCTTCTTCTTTAGTCATCCCCCTTTTCCATCGCCAACAACACATCTTGTTCAAAACGTTTCTGTATAATTTTAAGGGACACCAAACCGTATGTCCCACAACTCTTTCTATGTGGGAATTTGTTCAAAGTCGAGTTTTTTTTTCATCCCTTGTACCCCCCTACATGATGATGTTGAAGGTATGTGTTAATATAACTAAAAAATATATTGTATTTGGTTTACTAACATTTTTTGCACTCTCAAGGGCCCTTCTTTTGTGGATCTCCCAACTCTCTGGTTGAATATGTGTGAAAGTCAGTGACAGACAATCTCCCTTTCTTATTTGGAAAGATGTAATCCCTGGACATGGTGTACTTGTATTCTCGTCAACTCGTTGACAACATACCCACTGTTTTTTTCTTAACTCTCCAATATCTGGGGCATCGATTTCAAATGATCTTTGTTATGGCATTCAAGGAATATAGCTGGGATGAAATTTTGCATTAACTAACAAAATTTCAAGGCAAATAGGTTGAATGGTGATAAAATCACAAGAATTTTACTCTGCACTCCATCCAAACGGTGTCCTTGTATTCCTTAGGCCCTTCGTGCCAATTGTCTACCCTTGTCCTACCTACCTTGCTTACCTAACTAGACCACTTAGCTCGTTCTTCTGATAAGCATTGGCCTACCTTGTTAAAAACCAACAGGTTCGTTTGCTTCCATGCAATCCTCCTTTATAATGTTCTACAATGTGTTTTAGCAATTGATATCTCTTCCAACCCATTACCGTCATTAATATCATCAGCCGTTATTTCAGTATTTCTACCATGCGAAGACAATGGATCATCACAGGTTCTTTTTCTCAACATTCTACTACCTAAGATCACACTTATAATGAATAACAACATGATTAGGCTCGATATGCTCCATTCCTACGAAATTTTCCAAATCTAAAGTGGATAATAAATTACAAAAAATAAACGATCATTCATGAAGGTTAAAAAATACAAATAACCAAAAATTGGTATCATATAATTTACTCATCAAGAATATCCATGAACATATATTATCATCACCACAGTGTACATATTCGAAGGCGAAAATAGATTTCTATTAGAATGACCAACACTAACCAAAACAAAAAGTGATGGAAATGAAGAAGAACTACCTCACGGATTTGATGGTGTGAAGAACACCAACACTAGGAAAAAAATGACTCTTTACAACTAAACCCAAATATTTTCCTTGCCATTGGTGATTGTTGGTGATCAATGAACATTTATTAATGATTAGCTAGGTTTTGGATTAGTATATGGCCATGGATGAAGATTTGAGGTGGATTTTGAGGAAGAAAGGGTTTTGGTGTGTGTGTGAGTATTTTTTGGGTGGGAAATCGCGCTCAAACTAGGTTATTTATAACCTTTAAAAAAAATTAATGTCGTCTTTTTTCCACAGTCGACCTGTTCCAAACTCGGAACAAGGTACAAAGAAATTCAGAACTCGGATACCATCAGTTGCTTCACATTAATGAAAAGTAGCGGTTCTGAGTTTGGAACTGTTTAATGGGATAAAAAAGGATTCAGAGTAACCCAATCCACAAATTGAATTCTTCAGCCAAATCGTATCTTTCAAGCACAAACCTAAGCCGAACTCGTAACTTAGAAAATTCAT
This sequence comes from Rubia tinctorum, assembly GCA_032355605.1. Taxonomy (NCBI): domain Eukaryota; kingdom Viridiplantae; phylum Streptophyta; class Magnoliopsida; order Gentianales; family Rubiaceae; genus Rubia; species Rubia tinctorum. The sequence continues at coordinate 3,333 of JAULKM010062561.1, read as the reverse complement.
TCGGAGACTTTGTTCACTGGCAAGAAATCAGGGTGGAAGGACTAGCAATCATAGTAATGCAAACACTCGGAGTCATCAACCTTACTCTGAGTATGGGGCATCTACAAAGTTTTAACAATGAAGCAGAGAGAAGGTTTGTTGATTTCCTCGGAGTGCATAAATGTACTAATCCTAAAGTAGTTCGTAGTGAGAATGTCAAGGACTTGTCATTAAGCTACCTGCTCTGCTACTTTAGAAATAAAAACATGGTTAAATTGATCACTTTAGAAGATAGCGTTCATATTAACGAGGTAGTACAATTTTATGCTAATTTTGGACAAAACTTTGCGAATAAAGATGCAAAGAAGGTTAATAGAGTGATTCTTACTGTAACTAAATACACAATATATGTTGTGTTAGATTGCCCATACATTCATTCAACTAAGTTGCATCCTGATACACCCGACGTTCCCCATAGAAATTTTCCACCAACAACAATGAGCTACAGTTACCAAGGCCACCCCACTTTGTCAGGTTTTCATGACCGAGAAGTACTTCTATAGGGTAGGTGTTGGGGCGGGACAATCCAAGAAGTATGACAAAGGGTGTTAACGATTGAACAGAGGTTGGTTTACGAGTGGATATGCTTGAACGTTCTTCCATCGGGTGGCCATACTTGTGAGTCTACTATCAGCAACCTCATGTTGTTCTACTATGTTATAAAATGGATCCCGATTAACCCCGGATTCACTATAGTGAACTACATGTTAAAGGCAACAGCAGGTAGGAAGAAGGATTTACTCTATGACGAGTTAATCACAACATTGCTTTGACAGTTTGTGGTTCAGCCGGTAAAAAGGCCACTGCTCTTGGAATTTTATGACTTTAGCTAGTTCCAGCATAAGCAATTGACCCAAGGTGAAGATGGCAAGTGAAAACCAAAGATCAACCCGGGTGCTTCCGCTAAGGCTGCCAAGAGAGCAAAGGATGTGCATCTTGATAGAGCTGAGTCATCGTGTGAGTGATAAAAACTCCTTTTCATAATTTTCATCACATTAAATTGATAGGATTCATGAACATGTTATTAATATTTAATTATTTGTTTAAATTGTAGGTGGGGCTCGTTCTTGGAATAGTACTATAAGCAGGTACCTACCATGCATTTGCGGCGACCTGACAAAAGCGAACGCAGAGCTCACAACACTAGAATTTCACCATGCCAATTATGCTTCCTCAGGCTTGCAGTTAGAGTTCAGAGACAATGAAAAAATGCCAAATTTCAACCCCCAATACTTCGAGAATGATGAAGAAGAAAAGCCCGATGAAGAGGGTACCGATTCCGAGTTTGAGAGGATGTTTAAAAACTAGTCTTGTTATTTGGTAGTGAAGTTTTGGAAAAACTGTTTAAGCTGAATTTTTTGTATGATAATACATTTAATTTTGAATATTTATGTATTGTATTATGAAATTTGTTGCGTTTGATAATACATTTGTTAAAGTTGATTTTTTTTTGTGTGATAATACATTTGATCTTGATTTTCAAGACTCCATACTCTTAAATTATGGAATTTTATGAATGTAGGGTTTGTTGATGTCTTTGATAATGTTGTTTAACTAAGTTGGATAGAAGTTTGTAACCCATTTGGAAAAAAATTCTTTTAAGTTGTTAATTAGTTATGAGTCTTGAACATATGTCCAGACTATGGGTCATGCAATCCTACATGGCCCGCACTGAGAATGGAGGCATCAGGGGTTCAGGCCGTGAAACTTGAAATCTTACACATCCCAAGCACTGAGAAGACGGTGGACATGCTCCAAATGTGGGATGTGCATATTTTCATGTCCCGCATGTTCAGAATAGTATGGGAACACCTCCAATCCGAGGCCTGCGTGCTTTTGCACAGGTTGTGCACTATTGCACGGCCTATGCCAATTTGGTAGCTACTGTTTTCTAGCTACTCCCGACACATAATTGGAGTGAAATTGAATTCTGGGTTGTGTAAAGCTAACCCTAAAATTCTAGTATCTCTTTGGACTACCCTGGACTTACCACGATCTACTCTATAGTGGTCAGTAGTGAGTACGGGAGCAACTTATAAATCTCTTATCTTTGAAATGCATCCCATGCATTAATTATCCCACAAGGTAAAGACCCCACAGGGTGTGGGTCAGGACAATCCCAGGGATTTTTTGTAGGTACTCGGAGAAGTAGCACTCACCAGGTTAATGTTGAAGCCTATAATCATTTAGAAGGATTCCCGCACATCGGTAAGCAAGTTAGAGTCATACTAAAAAAATAATCATATTCCTTTTTTGATTGCTCAATTTATATCCTAATTTTAGTACATTTGATGCCTACTCTTGTAATATATTAGGGTTTTATTTGGAGATGAATCAACATTTTATGAATTCAAGAGTTATGATTATATCACATATTTTTATGTCCTAATTCTTTGGTTTATGAAGTATTTGTAGATTATATTAAAGACCTCCCATGATCGAGTCGGGTGCGAAGAGTTCGAGATTGAAAAAATGACACGATTTTGGTGATAAGGCCACTTTTTATTAAAAGTGATAGAAACTTGGAAGATTACTCCCCACGGACTATGAAATAGCCCACGGTCCGTGGAATATGCAACGGTCCATGGGATATGCCATGATCTGTATCAATTGGGCCATCCACCCATTTATGTTCTTTTCTTCTTCATTTCTTAGATTATAAATACCTCATTTTCCTCTATTAAAGACGCAAATTTCTTATATTTAAACCCTAGTTTGAATTTGATTCTCTTCATTTATCACTCATTTACCATGGAATTTAGCTCTTTTGTTATGGGTTTTAGTTATCTGGGCTAAATATACTCTTGGGAGCAATTGGTAGGCATTTATAGTATGAATTTGTGTGATTTGGTTTGTCATATTTTGTGCTTTGATTGTCAATTATGTTTTTGGAGATCATCTCCGTACCTCTCAAAGTTACTATTTTTAAGCCCTAAAGTGCCATTTACTACAACTAAGTAGACAATGGCAAGTCAGGGTCGTCCATGGAGACAAGAGATTTTCCTAAGCGCTTGTTCATATAATGGTAAATACTACACTAGATATAAAGATGCATATTTACAAAAGCACATAAAGAGGGGGAGTTTTTGGACTGGTTTTTTCTAAGTTATCAATTTAAAGACAAGTTAAACTAGCAAACCATGTAAATCTACTAATTGAGCAACAATAGCTAAAACGAGGTTAAATACGAATTACTAGATCATGGGGGCAATTGACGTATACTTCCAAGCCTTCTATCTATCATTGAACATATAACATATTCAACACTTTTACTACTTGTTGTGAAGATAAATC
>JAULKM010062550.1:0-12267 GCA_032355605.1 Rubia tinctorum | reverse complement strand
TCTGAACCAATATTGCGTTAACCATAATTAAAGATCAAGAAAACCGATCGCAATTCTGATTGCAATATCATGCCGCAGATCTGTTTCTTCATTTGATTTGGTGACTGTGTTCCAACATGATAAGTTTCTTCTTCTTTACCATAAGTTCACAAATTGCCAATCAATTAAAATCATTAACCACACGTGTTTTCACCATCTCTCCATAATTAAATTCACCACACGTGACTTTACAAAGTTGATACGGTTATGGATTGCAGAGGGATTTGTAAGAGATGTTCGCGATCAGAATGCCTTGTTGGAGGATGTGGCGGAGATTTATGTGATGAATCTCATTGCTAGAAGCTTGTTAATGGATTGAAAAAAGGATCTGATGGTAGGATCAAATCATGCAGAGTTCATGACATGTTATACAAAGTGTGTTTGAGAAAGGTGGAGGAAGATAACTTCTTGTTGTACGTGAATGGGTATGACAAAACTCTTTCCCTCTACTGGTAGGCAATTAGACTATGGCGTTGATGCAGATTATTCACCCATTTCTGTGGCATATAACCAACATCGGCTGAGCCTTTGCTCTAAAAGAAAGCACTTTGTTATGCTAAAGCCTTCCGGACGGACCATCTGTTCGTACTCTATTGTTTAATGCCACAAGCGACACATTCCCTAGGTGCCGTTATGATGATGTCGTGTTCATTACAGAAAACTTGAAAATTCTTAGTATTCTTGACATTGAGAGTGTCAATATTGGCTCCTCTTTCCCTAAAGGAGTAGAATTTATCTATCCATTGAGATACTTGGGAATCAGTGAAGATATAAGGTCTGTTCCGTCGACAATAGCAAAACTGTGGAACTTGGAAACACTTGTGGTGAAAGGACTTATGGGAAAGGTGACATTTCCAGACACTCTTTGGAGCATGTCGAAGTTGAGGCATCTTCATGTGACCGCCCAAGCAATTTTCAGTTTGCTGAATGGAAGACATGAGAGCTCGTCTGAGTTGCGTAATATGGTGAGTCTTTCCTGCCCGGCTCTTTCACATGGAGATGATTCAGAGGAAGTGATGAAGTTGTTTTCCAAACTTCGGAAACTAAGGTGCACATTTTCTGAACCTGGACAACATTCGGAGAAAGGCATTCGCTTTCCAACCCTAGAATTTCTTGAAGAACTCGAGTCCCTTAACATAATATACTATGGTCATATGCACCAATACTGTCAGTTGGAGGGGGTGAAGTTTCCACTAAATCTCAAGAAGTTGTCACTCTCGGACTTCAGCTTCACATGGGGTGACTTTTCTGTCATTGGTAAACTGCCCAACCTCAACATTCTCAAGTTAGTATCCATTTCTTTTGACAGCCCAACATGGGAGATGATGGCAGATGATGAATTCCGAAAGCTTGAGTATTTGAAGTTAGACTCTCTGAAAATTTCTGAGTGGAATGTGGAGAGTGATGATCCCGTTCCCAGTCTTAAGCAACTTGTGTTGAGAAACTGTATTCGGATCAAGGAAGTCCCCGTTAGCTTTGGAGACATTGCTACTCTTGAGATGATTGAGTTGAAGTGGTGCAGCGCGTCTGCACAAACTTCAGTCATGACAATTCTGAAGCAAAAGCTGGAGTTAGGAGACAAAGGATTCAAGGCCATCATCAATGGTTTTGTTGCAGATCCCGAATCCTCTTTTGATGATTGATCAAGACTCAAGTCATGGTTCTACATTTCCAACTCCTCACAGGTAAGAAAGCTCATATCTTAATCCTTAATTTTATGTACTTTTGGATCATAATATGCTAATCATTTCATATGTTGCTTGTGTTTCTAAATTCAGTAAGTGTGTATCCTTACTGGGAGACATTGAGAAGCCATCTAGACAATCCTACGCTCCTACCTGCCGGGGGATTCTTTCATGTTTTTCCTATCAAATACTATGTGGGATTGGCTTTAAATTGATTGGGCAGAGCCCCACCTTCTTCATGTATTTTCATTTGCTTTGTACGTATATATAATCCCAGGCACACCTTTTGTTTGGTGTGGTACATTACATATGTTGGGGCATATATTTATTAGTGCTCAGTAGAAAAAAATTGTGAGTGAGGGTAGGGGGTTTATTTAATAACAACTTAGAACACACTTTGAGAGAAATTTTTGAGAATTTGTAATCCTTGTACTCTCTCCATTCCATTTTAAACTGCACACTTTGACTTTCATTAATTGACTTTAAAAATGTTTGATCATTAATATTTTTCTCCTCGGAAAGTTTAGAAAACCAACACCGAGGAGCTTGGCAAAGGCCATACGAAGACTTCTTCTAACAAAAAAACCAAGCCAGGCCGAGAAGGAGTGAAACTCGAAGGAGTTTTCATAGATAGACCTCCTCATCTAAGTCCCCGTGACGAAAAGCATTATGAACATCTATCTGATGCAGTTCCCAATTCTTGGCAGCAACGATAGCAAGAAAGACACGAGTTGTGACCATCATAGCCATAAGAGCAAATGTCTCATTGTAATCAAGACCTTCAATATGATGATTTCCAAACACATCAAGGCGAGCTTTGAGATGCTCAACTGTACCATTCGAGTTGTATTTAATCTTGTACACCTATTTACAACCAATAGCCTTCTTTCTAGGAGGAAGAGCCTTCATAACCCAAGTAGTGTTATCCTTCAACGCACCAATCATCGAAATCATTCTTCATTGGAACATAATTGGTTGACTGTAGTTGAGTTACCTTCTCCTCATCAATAACAACAAAAAGCCAAAAACATATGTTCTCAGTTCTCTTTCACCAATAGATTCAAGTCAATAATATGATCGACTTCATAAGTTTCTTGTCTGACGAGATCCCTGATGTTTTTCCACTGCTGGAAAACAGGTATATAGGCACCGGTATGTTAGTGATACCGGTGCTATAAAACCAAAATATCAGTATCTATAATAAATTCAGCACCGGTACACAAAAAACTTGTGTCTATGAATAAATTCAACACTGGCACACTGAATACTGGTGCCAGATACCAGTGCATTTGAAGAAAAAATGTTTGAATTTAATATTTTCAGCACCGGTTATGGATGAATGGCATACATATGTGCTAATACTAGTGCCTATGGCCGGAATAGTGATTTTGGCGGGTAAAATTTTGGTGGAAAAAATAGCTAGCATAGTATGTTGAGGAATAGCACTGGTAATAATACCGGTGCTCATAGAAATTTTTTGAAAAATAAGTTCATGATATGAGTTACTCTTGAAAATTGGTTTATGGTATGAGCTATTCAAGAACATGTATTGCTGTTTTTCAACATTTCACTACAAAATTTATTTATTTAATATTTTTATATTTTTTTCAAGAATAACAAAAAACATGAATTTTGGAGCAATGGATAATGGGGTAACACAATTTTGGGCCACATAATTTTTCAAAACTGTGTAGAGGTAATCAATGTTGACTTTGACCCTTCCATACACCCATACATGTCTAAATCGCAAAGTCGCAATCGTATATTATTGAATTGCATTTTGGTTCCACCAATTTTGTGATTTGACGACACTAACTTTCTTGGAGCGACCTAAGTGCAAAAAATAAAAACTTTACTCGTAACTCCAAATTGAATTATGTTCGAACGTGATGCTACCTTATACACCCCCATTGTATTTCCCATGTCTGTAAGGGAATATTTATCAAAAATCAAGCACAAAAACACATCAGTAACTCATTCCAATTTCACTTTATAACTTATAAGTAATCAACCATTAGTTACTCTAGAACATGTACTAGCATTTTTCATTATTTCACCCAAAAAAACATTTATTTTATATTTCTACATTTAGGTAATAATAACAAAAATCATGTATTTTGGAGCAATTGGTAATGGGGTAACACAATTTTGGGCCACAGTATAATTTTTCAAGAATTTATAGAAGTCATCAATTTTTACTTTTGAGACCCTTCCGTTCACCCATGCATGCCCAAATTACAGAGTTGCGATCGTGTATTATTGCATTGCATTTTGGCCACCAATTTAATGATTCGACGACTCCAACTTTATTGGAGGGACCTAAGTGCAAAGAGTAAAAACTTTACTCGTACCTCTAAAATGAAATTCGCTCGAATGTGATGCTACCATATACACCCCCCCTATTGTATTTTCCATGTCTGTAAGAGAATATTCATCGAAAATCAAGCACAAGAACATCCTTTCCGATTTCACTTCATAACTTCCAAGTAATCAACCATAAGATACTCTAGAACATGTATTAGCGTTTTTCAATATTTCACCAAAAAAATTATTTATTTTATATTTCCATATTTAGGCAAAAATTAAAAAAATCATGTAATTCAATAATAGGCCAGGGTAATGGTGTAACACAATTTTAGGCCAGGGTATAATTTTCAAACAATTATGTTACAAGCTATTCCGTTCACCCATTGTAGCCCAATTTTCAATAACATAACTGTCTCTTATTTAATTGCACTTTGATTTATCCAAATTTGTGATTCGCCTCCTCCAAATTTATTCTCATGGACATAATTGTAAAAATGAAAAAGTTAACTTAGAGGACAAAATATATTAGCACCGGCGTTGTTTTTTAGTCATACCGGTGCTACTGTGTAGCGGGGAAATGAAAATTTTGAATTTTCATCCAATATTTTTCAGGGATTTTTTTTAGCACCGATAGCACCATCATAGGCACCGATCAGACTATCGGTGCTAGGTAGTTAGAATATTTTTCTTCTCTTTTCTCTCGGGAAGAAAAAAATAATTAAAACACTCATTTAAAGCAACTTCATGTAGCTGCATTTGAAGTACCTAGCACCGGTATGATCAGCATGGGCACTGGTTTTCATACCGGTGCTACGGTGTTAAAAAAACCATCTTGGCCCAAGTTAGAGTACCCAAACCTTAATCATATAAAACCCTCCTCTCCTAATAACCCTCACTCCCTCCTCTCTGATAATCCACATTGGCTCCTCCAAATCCGCCGACGTTGTCTCCGACGCTTCTAAGCTGATGCGGCGCTCCAGTCGCACACCTTCGAGCCGTTTTCTTCTTTGTTTCTGTGTCGCTTCACCTTTGGTCGCTATCTTCGCCGTAGCGATGAACCTGCCCCGACGCCTTCTTCCAGACCAGTCTGACGCCATCTTCCCGCGCTCCGGTCGCTGGTAGGAGTTGCGAGCTCCACTAAACGCTGGGTTTAGCCATCGTGCCTTAGCTCTCGGCGCCACCACCGCGTTTGACCACACCTCAGCTCTTGTGTTCGACCACACCTTCACGGTTCTGGTTCGTTAATGTAATCCAGGGTTTTTAAAGATTAGGTTCTAGTTTTAATGATAATTGATGCTAATCTATGTTTAGATCTAGTTTGTTTCATGAGTTGTGGGCTATTATGTATTTTTAAATATATGTAATGAACTTTTGAGTTGTGATTATGAATTTTCCAGTTTTTTACATGAACTTCTGATTTGTTTTTTTTTATTTTGTGTTTTTGGGAATGGGCGGCGAAACTAAAGAGCAATGTATTGGATCTCTAAGCTTATAAGATAGACCTTCTAGAGCAAAGTTGAGAGAAGATGATATTTTGCTGTTGATATGTTGTGGTGGGTGATAGGATAGTGGGAAGTAGTAAGAAGGTGTTTCCTCCTTGGCCGAGATTTGGGAAAAGGTGGATATTTGCTCCTCATAACCCTTGTTCTCCGATGGAAGTAATGAAAATATTTCGATCCTTGAGTTTGTGAATATTTTCCTCCATCCAACTAGAACTGCATCCCAATTGCTCCGTAAAGAACAGATGAATCTTCATAAGCTTGTAATTGAGAAAAAGTTTGAACTTGATTGCATCACGGTGTGCGATATGGTGTGCAGTGAGAGATGCATAGATTCTGCTAACCTATCCAACCTTTCCATGCTCCCAAATATTAAGGCCAACTTTTCTGAACAATTGAGAAAGGTGTTCACCGATCTTATGGATTCAAAGAGTCCCATCGAAACTTTGTCGAGTGTGCCCGATGCGTCTCGAATTCAACCGAATAGTACCTCCGAACTCCTTGGTCACAATCTTTGAGCTCCTTGTCACAATTTGCACGAAAACAAGCCCTTAGAAGTCACAGGAAAAAATCTCAGATGTCTAAGTTAGTAAAACTGTCCAAATACGGTATAAAGTAGATATGGATGTAAATCATATATCTACCTTGTATTTATACTTGTTTATCACTATCATGGGCAAATAGGGCATGGTAGGTGAGAGAGGTAACTTCACATAATACCTTTTTGATATCTGACCTCAGAAGTTCCTCATAGGAAGTGTTTGAAGTGAGCTATTATGGCTTGGCAAAATCATGTCCACAGCTCAATCTAGAATGATGTATTTCACAGCACACAGAAATCAAACCCATAACAGAATAATCACTGGTTTTTTCTCAAAAGTGCAAAGTTATAATTAATTTTTTTTCTCCTACTTATTCATCTAATATAATGATGATCACTTCCTTTGTGATTTCAAAAAAATTACTTTTCTGTTTTGATTATTTTAATGGGTTTAAAACACTTTTCATTTTTTATTGTTTCTATGAGTTTGACATAAATTTTTTAACAAGATTCATTCAATTTCATCTAATCTACTCATTTTTCTTTCTAAATTCAATTCCATCCACTCATTTCATTCACCTAAATGTAAACACATAAATTTATGATGCCAAACTCATATAAACGAGGGAGTAATATACATAATTATTTATATGCATTAAAAATCTATTTTGAAATGCCAACCAATTGTCATTTGTCACTCCTACGTGAAATGTAGCAAAAACAAAAATCAAGAGAATGGAACCAAAAAAAAGGAAATTGTAAACGAAGACAATCAATATTCAAACGTAGGCGGTTGAGTGCCACACACCTTTAGCTTTGTCACACTCACACACAATCGCGAGACTCGCAACCCAACACGCAAATGGTATAAATAAGTCAACAGAATAATATTTGTTTCTGTGTCACTCGGATGGTGTGGTGTTGTGGGCGATAACAATCACCGGGCCTTCACTTTGGTCGTCGTCTGTGGAGATTCCTCGAACATGTCTCTCTCCGTCGTTCAAGTAACACACTCTTCCCAGTTACTGCGTGTTTTGTTTCATTATTGTTGTTCTTATGGGGGATTTTTAGAGTATTTGGTGTGATTTCTTGATGCAAAGTTTTGATCTTTGTGGTTTGATCTTAAAAGGGTTTCACCAAGTCCCTGGCGATGACTATTCTCTCTGAAATCGGTGACAAGACTTTTTTCGCAGCTGCGGTGAGATTTGTGTGCTCTTTTGGTGCTTTCTGAGATGGGTTCAGCTGGGATTTTGATTTCACAGGGCTTTGTGATTTATTTTGAATGATTTGTTTGTTTTATTTTGATGAACTCTGCATTTTAAAGTCAACTTATTGATGGCCATATTAATGTTTGAGCCTTTCAATCTTGTTAGTTAGTAGCCTGTCAATTTATCACTTGTTTTGTCAATCTTTTTGTGTTGTCTTTGCTACCATTTTGCAGGCTAGTTTATCTTATTTAAAGTTTTTCATGTTATTAAAAGTTTAACTGAATAAAAAGTAGATTGAGGTAATGGAGTTGAAAGGGAAAGTAACTTTTGTGGCCTCTATTATCATGTATGGAGAAAAGGGGGAACTGGATTCCTGGAGGATATGAAATTTTTTTTATCAGAGGGCATATGTGAATAGTTCTTCATAGAGATTCTTCCATTATCTCATGGCACTTTATTCTTGTTAGTACTTCTAATTTTTCGAATCTGCTTATCGCTGGAGTTGGATATTGAGATGGAATTTTCCTCTTCTATGACCAACTGGACAAGTAGGTTTATATTCTATTCTCAGGGATAATTTTATTGTAGAAAACTTAAGAGAATAGGTTTAGCCTAATGATTGAGAACAAGTCGTTCAGTACTCGGTAGCGAACTAGTTGACTTCATACTCTTTGTATTTATTTGTTTAATTTATTTATAAATCCAACATGCACTTTGTCTCTTAAGGGGTCATATAAATAGAAATAAAATGAAGCAAAGATGGAATAAGCATTTGCAATAAGGCAGTCGGTAGCTATAAAAAAAAGAGGAAAATAAATTATCCAAGTCTTTATGTCTGACTTTGTCGATGAAGTTCATCAACTGCTATTATATTACATTCTGCTACTGTTTTGTGAAACTGAGCATCTCTATGGAGTTGTCAAATTGTTGACTTATTGGACTGTGATGACCATTTAGAATAAAAAAACTAACCAAATGTGCTCTCTGCATCTTAGAGGATTCATTCGCAGTTTAGATAAACGTTGCTTTGATCGTTGAAAGAAATTTCCTAGTAATAGCTGAAACCACTTTGAGTTGATGGTGTGTTACACACTTCTTAAGCAATCAAACGGATGCACTTGTAGCCCGTGAAAGTTTGGAATTGATAATTATAAGGAAATAAGAAAATTTTCAACGTGCATCATATTTGATTAGGAATATCGTCATGTCTACTTAACTTTGTTGAATTTCTGAAAGTAGGATAGGAAGACTCCAGTTTGTTGTTTCACCGTACAAAAGTTTGAATGAAATTATACAGTGACTGATAGTCAACAGTTCTCTAATACTTGCTTAGTGACTAGTGTATAAGTTGTCCTCACTGAGGTGATTTTTTTTATGAATACCCTAGAAGAAAAGATCGTATCATTCCTTGCATAATGTCCTTTATTTGTTGGCACGTTGAAGTAAAATCTGATAATACAAGTTCATTTTGGCAATTTGATGAACGTAGTTATTGATGTTTTCTAGAGGATCATCTGCTTACATGTCTGTATATAAATGCTAGATCTTGGCAATGCGGCATCCAAGAAGATTGGTATTGACAGGATGCCTTTCAGCTTTAATTGTAAGAACTCACCAATCAATTTCTTTTGCTTATGCAGTTATGCGTTAGTTTTTCTTTGAGCTCATGTGAGAAAATTATTAATGTTATTTTTTGTCGGACATTAGGTGATGACTATTTTTTCTGCTCTTGTTGGCTGGGCTGCGCCAAACCTGGTAAGATTGACATCTAATATGGGTTATGCAGCTAATAATATTTTTATATGCACTTGATAAGATCATTTTCAGTGATCTAATATCAAAATAGTATTGCATTAGGCTGTTTGTGTGTCTGTTTATTAGAAGTTATCTGGATTGCGAAGCTCTTAAATATAGTCTGAATATACTATTTTAGAGTTCTGTGAACATATCTAAATGGCTGGATAATTTTTCCATGAGGTTCTTGGCCATCTAAGAATGAAGTGCCTGCTACCTCCTATGCTTTAACACTGTTTCTTTATCTCAAGTCTTTGTGAACATGCTCTCATAATTCTCATAATTATCTTGATTCATTATGGTAAAGAGAGTATAGAGTATAGTCAAGGACAAGATATTAAAAGCATCATATCTATTTCACAGAACATGATTTCGCTCTTTAGATATGGATGGCTTCACTTTTCTATGTGTGTATGATTATGAAACCAAGTGTTGGCATTTTGATTCCAAAATAATACTAAGGATCAAGAAAAGTTCGCATTTTGATGGATTCTGCAATTATGTAGTAAATTAATTCATCAACGTGTTTCACTTTTACTACAGATCCCCCGAAAGTGGACTCACCATATAACAACATTCCTATTTTTGGGATTTGGGCTATGGTCCCTGTGGGATGCATTCCACGAAGGGTAGGTTATCAACCATCAATCAAAGATGAAAAGAACTCTGGCCTTAACCTGTTGGCTGTAGTCAACTTTAACATCATTTTCTCTTTAATCTTACTTTCTATCTTCTTTAATGAGTTATCCCTTTCCCTTTCATGTTGCAGGGAAGCTGAAGAATATGCTGAAGTTGAAGCAAAACTGGTAAACTTTTCTTCCATGACAGTACACTTTCTTCACATGATGATTTACTATTGTTCCCAGCTGCCTCTATCCTTGTATTTCCCTGATAACTTAATAATCTAATCAGGATGCTGATTTTAAAGGCAATGGTACAGCAACCAAAGAGAATAGTAAGGTAAAGGAAATCGCTGCTCTTATAGTCTTCTAATGTAGATGATCTCCTATTTTGACTGGATTTGAATTATTGTTGCCGTAAATGTGGTTTGTGTTGCAGCTGATCTTACGTATACTTCGTTTCACACTGATTCCAATATTTTATAATGATTGTATACTCTGTACAGCTTTAGTGCCACAATTAAGCTGCTGGACAGCTTTACTATGTGGATGGGGTTGAGAAGAGTTTCCTAGAACATTCTCAAAAAAATTATGATGTAAAAATGTGGAATGTATGCACATGCAATCACATTGATTGTCAACTTTTCATACTGTGGTTTTGCTACTAATATTTATGGTGCATTGCGCAGATTATATTTCTTTCTTAATAATTGTTTTAGAATCTTCCAGGATGATGATGACTTGAAAAAGAAAAGCCGTCCATTTCTTGCTCAATTCTTCTCTCCAATCCTCTTAAAGGTTTTGATTCGTTTTAAACAGTAAATTTCACATTCAGGAAAATGGAATTTCTACCAAATGGTTAATACAAAAAATTAATGCAGGCATTTTCCATTACCTTTTTTGGAGAGTGGGGTGACAAGAGCCAGGTATTTATCAGATCAAAATTGGATATTTACAGAGTATTTCCTGTTGACAAGATGGTGAATCTTGTGATTTGATTGTTACTCCTTTTCAGCTTGCTACCATTGGTTTGGCTGCTGACGAGAATCCATTTGGGGTTGTTCTTGGAGGAATCATGTAAGTCGATTCTACCCTCTACATCTTGGACTAGTGCTGCCTGCTTATCACAGCCTTTCTTTTTTTCTCCTTGCTCTTTCGTTTCAAAATCACAAATGATGCTGAGGACCTCTATTTTGTGTTCTAATTGCATGCTATGTGTTTCTGTTTATCAGTGGACAAGCTTTGTGTACAACTGCAGCCGTCTTGGGTGGAAAAAGCTTAGCAACCCAAATATCCGAGAAATTTGTAAATACCTTGCAGCTTCTGAATCACCCATCTAATTAGACTCTATTCTCGCTTGTTTTATAAGCTCACTTCATTAATTTGGTGTTCAGGTTGCACTCTCCGGTGGTGTCCTTTTCATTATATTTGGAATTCAATCCTTCCTATCAACCGTCGAGTCATGAAGACAGTAAATTGGTTTACGGTAAGTACTTGCCCAATACCCATATATACACTTGAAGCATCCTTGAGCTGTTTGTGTGTTCGAGAACTTATTTTTTGACCTTGATCCACTGGTCACATCTAGGAACCCGAGATGCTTTTAAGCATTGTCGATCCTGAAACACGAACTGCTGAAAATGGCTGACCTGAAATGGTGGAAGGGACTATTTATGAAACTTCTCTCTTTTGCTAGGCATTGTATGTAGGAGAATATTATGTATGGCTTACCCGTTGCGCATCTTCGGCCATGGTCATATATGCGTGATACTTGGTGGAACTTCTTTAGCAGAACATTGTTGGTAGTCATACAAACCGTACATCTGTACGATGCATATCTTGCGGGGCATATAATTCTTTCAAAACCTTTGATTCTGATGTTGGTTCTTTGTAGCCACCTTTCTCTTCCACAAGAATAGCTAATTTTATGAATGCACACAAAAGGTTGCAGTAGCACTGTGTGAATTTGCAGATTATGTTTGAGTTATGGATTCATTTGAACAAGTTAGGTGTGTTTTAAAGTTTCATCTGTTTGTATTATGCGGTTTGTTTTTGGGTGGGCTGGCCTCTTTCACGGCCCAGATGATAACACTTGTTTCATAATCTACTTCCATTTCTACGGTTTTCAATGTGTACAACTAGAGCTGTCAGTCTATGACCTAAATCTGAAACCCGACACGTACCGAAACGATCGATTTAACCCGAGAGATTTCAATCCGAATCTAAACTGACACGATCGAACTTTAGCCCGAAACCTGATTATAACCCGATAAATATTGACCTGACACGATCGAATTCAGCCCGAACCCGAATCCGACCTGAGAGCTATCGACCCGAACCCGATACGACCAAACTCAACCCGAACTAGACACGACCAAACTCAACCCGAACCCAACACGACCAAACTCATCCTGAACCCGACACGACCAAACTCTAACCTGAACCCGCACCCGACTCGACCAGACTCAACCCGAAACCCGATCTAAACCCGAACACAATTCAACCCGAACACTATTCAACCCGATAGATCAACTATATAACCCGACATGTAATCAACTCAAAATACTTTTGGTT
>JAULKM010062549.1:0-28268 GCA_032355605.1 Rubia tinctorum | reverse complement strand
GATAATTAGTCAAACCCATTCAAATTCATCTCAAATCTAAGCAATTTCATCAATCAATAATCATAATTAGTTGTCACGTCCAATTATAACCTAACATCAACTAACGATAATCACATCAACAAAAAGTCAAGGTATTTTGGGTTTGACCAAAAACCTAGCAAATAATTAACCCACGGTTATCAATTAGTTGATCATCCTAGTCTAAATCATGCATTAACTACACAACAAAGCACAAAATATACTTGACAATCAAAACACAAAATAGGAGAAATCAAATCTCACAAACTCATACTATAAATGCTTATCAATTGCTCCCAAAAGTATTTAGCCTAAACCCATAACAAAATCACAAAAATCCATAATAAACATTGGAGAAAATATGAAAAGATAGAAGAGTAAATGCAAACTAGGGTTTTGAAGAGGAGAAATTTTGTTCTTCAAATGGGGGAGAGAAGAGGTATTCATAGTATAAAAATTAAAAAGAAAAAGGCAATAAAATGGTTGCTAGGCTCTTTGACACGGCCAGTGCCAATTTGACACGGTCAGTGGTCACGGCCAGTGTCAATTTGACACAGCCATTGTCAAGTGTTCTACCCAACTTCTACCAATTTTTAGAATAATTGGTCTTCTCTTCTAACTTCTGTTGCCTTTTCAATCTCGAGCTCTTCAAACTAGAACTCTTCAAAATAATCTTCAAAACACATCATAAATCAAAGAATTAGGACATAAAACATGTGATATCATCTTAGCCCTCTAATTGATAAAATGTCGATTTACTTCAAATTAAATCACTAATCTATTACAAAATTAGACTTCGAATGTGCCAAAAATATGATTTAAATTGGGCACATCAATTGTGTTGGAAGTTTGAGTATATGAATTGCTTGTATGATTGCTTGTTAGGGTTGGGAGAAAGTAGCTATTTTTCCCTCTTTTGATATGGAATCCAGGAGAATGAATTAGAGCTTCTAATATGGTTGATGATTTGATAAATGCTAGATGAATGTGATAATGTAAAATTCTTTGTCATGTTTGTTTTGTGTAGCAAATAAGAGAAGTTTATGAACATTGAACGTTCTTGACTAATCTTGTGTAAATTCATGAATTGGTCCAATGCTTAGACACGGTGTAGTGTTTATAAGTGGTATCAAACTTGTTGATTCTTCGTACTTAATGTCATTAATGGGATACTTTTAGGCATTGGTCGACTAAAGGAGTCATTAGTGAGGTTTAGCAAGAGATATCAAATCCACTCATGTAAACTACTATCAAAGAAAGATTGAAGATTTATTTTCACAAGAAGTAAAAGTATTGGATAGATTGTATGTTCAAGGATAGGTGAGAGGTTTGGAAGTGAAAATCAATTGCGTCCAAGGTCCCGTAATTTGTGTTTAATCTCTTCTTAGTAGTTTGTTGCACATTTAGTAGATATACATTGCTTGCTAGTTAACTTGTTTTTAAATTCATAACTTAGAAAAACAAACTGAAAACCCCCCTCGTTACATGCTTTGATATGTATATGTATCTCTATATCTAGTCTAGTATTTACCCTTGTAGGTAAAGGCTTAGGAAAATTAATCTTGTTTGTAGACTACCCTGACTTGCCATTATCTACTTAGTTGTAGTTAGGAAACAATTAGGGCTTATAAATTATATTTTTTAGAGGTACGGTGATGACTTCCCAGCTTTGTACACCGCTTCAGCGGACAAACAAGAAACTATAGACTGCTTCTTAGTCTTCTAAGACATTGGTGATTCTCCAAGCATTACAAAATATCCATTCAAGGAGCGAGAAGTAACCAGACACGCATCCCAATTAGAATCACAATAAGATATTAATTGCAACGAGATTTTAGCAGACAGAAAAAGACCCTAGCCTGGATGAATATTTGAATAATGAAAATGCTTAAGGTAGCATTGTCAATATTCAACGTGCGACAACCGGGCAAGCGTATGAACTTAATAGTTAAGATCATGATGAGTGATAGTGAGATAGATTAATCACTCCATAAAACTATGATAATGAATTGGATCATCAAATAAAGGCCCCTACGCTAGCCAGATCATGGTGATGCTCAATTATAAAATTTGTTGATTTTCCCGCTAACAAACCATAATCAGACAAAATGTCAAGGGCATATATTTCCTTTGAGAAATAAACATCTTATCTGGACTATGAACAATATCACTTCCAAGAAAATATTTAAGCTGACCAAGATCTTTCATGTGACAATAAGAACTCAAGTATGATTTGAATTCACTTAAGAGAGCATAAGAAACACCATTAATAATTACATCGTCAATATAAACAAACACATGTAAGGAATTCGAATTTCTCCATGTAATAAAGTTGTCTAGTCTGGGTCATTATGTTTGCGCAACAATAATGGATGATATAATATATGCTTAATTAACATGTACCATTGTTATGAAATGACTTGTAGTTGTGAAAATTGAATTCTAATGTTGGTTTTTGTATCGTGCACCGTGTTTGATTCTATTTTGTTTGATTCTATTTTATATAGGCATGACTTATTCACATAATCTTTGTGTTCAAACAGGTTATTGATTTTGTTTTGTATGGTTATTCTCAGGTTGTTTCTCCGATAAAGGATTGCGCACCCAAATAAATATGCTCGTTGTCTCTGGTTAATGTCTATCATCTGCAAGCTCTGGTTCGCCTTCTCTTGGCTACTTGACCAGCTCCCAAACCTGTGTCCAATCAATCATGCTACTGATTTGAATGTCTTGAAAGAAAATTTTAAGATACCAATTGGTTTCATTTCAGTAATTTTTCAACAAGTCTTATCTGATTGATTAATGCATCAAAATGATGTGATTTAGTTAGGCGAATTCTTCGGTTTTTTCAAATATTTTTGTGCCTTTATGTTCGCGTAAAAACAGCATGAGAGTTGGAGAAGTTTTTGATGAAATTATGTTGTGTGTTTCATGGAAAATTGGATACGCAGTTGTACCCATGATTGCGAGATGAGTTTGTTGGGAGAGTTGAATTTTTAATCAAATTCCAAAAGAATAAATAATAAGAGTTGAAGACTTTTAGGTTCATGTATGGGCATCTATTGGGATGGTTCATCTTTGGAAATCCCAAGAGTTAGGTACATTATTAAGAGTATTCTAGAGCTGCACTTGAACTCTATATATAGAGGGATATTTAGAGTTGATAGATGTGAGTTGGAAGACATCTATTATGGTCTAAAATTCACCTTCTGAGTCTGTATTTTGTGAACGAATAAAACCTGTATGTTCGTGGAGGTAGCCAAATATTGGTGAACTGTGTTAAATCTGTGCTCTTTTTTCTTTTTCCTTTTTGTTGTCTTGATTTTGTGCAAAAGGGATTAATTTTTCCAACAAGTAGTATCAGAGCTGATGTTTCTTTAGATTCCGTTCGTTCAAGATAATAGAAAGAAATTCCATTGTTGTTCGAGTGGAAAGCATGGCATTTGTCATCTTTCCGTTCTTGTTGGGTTGAAGTCTAGATTTTAAGTCTGTGTTGTTGCATAGATTAATCTGGTGGTCAGGTTTGTAATTTGTGACTTCACATTATCTACGTGGAAATTATACCTACAGTACCTCCAGTTTTTTGTTTGTAAACCGGTGGCCCTCTTGTTCTTTTTTCCCTTTGGTGGCATGTTGCACTTATAATTTATTGATTTGAGGATTAATAAACTAGTACTTTAATTGGTTTTGGATTATCTTATTGCGGACAATAAGTTTGGAATTGCTGTGATTTCTTTTGTTTTTGTGCTGGCTGGAAAAAAGGCTTCAATTAATACGAAGATTGACAAGTTTAACCGGAGAAATAATTTCAATCTGTGGCAAATAAATATGTGTGATTTACTTAAGCAGCAAGGTTTATGAGCGTCATTGGCTTTGGCGGAATCCAAGAAATTAGAGAAGGGCGAGACATCCAAAAAAACAATTGAAGATGCTGACATGAAGGCTCTAGAAGAGAAGGCACATTCGACGATTCTGTTGTGTTTGGAAAGGACGTAGAAATTCTCGTAACTGGAGACAAAATTTAAGGGGCCCTAAACCTGATGATATCTACAATTAATTCAAATAGAGTGGGTATTGGAAAAATGAATGTCCAAAGAAGATACAATCTGGAAAATCGGCATCGGTGTTGTGCTAGAAACTAGTACAAATTCTGAAGAGGAGGATGTAGTGGAGGTTCTGTAGTTGTTGCATCTGTAGGGATTTGTAAGTTTGTTCTACAAACAAGTTCTTTCCGCATTGAGCTTGTTCTGTTCAATAAATCCTCTCCCGGTTAGATTTATTAAGGTTTGTGGTATTTGGGTACTTCTAGTACGTCTATTTGGCACTTCTCCTGTGCATCTGTAACTGTTTAGGACATCTGGCACGACCACCGTGCATCTGTACATTTGGCACAATTGTTATGCATCTGTAGTGTTCGTCTGTTAAAATCTTACCCTTGTTCGGTTTTGGATTTTGAACCGAGAGGGAAATTGTTAGGTTTCTCTTCAAAGTCCAAAAGACTAAATAACAAGAGTTGAAAACTTTTGTGTTCATGTATGGGTATCTATTGGGATGGTTCATCTTTGGGAATCCCAATAGTTAGGTACATGATTAAGAATATTTTAGAGCTTGACTTGAACTCTATAAATAGATGGATAGTTAGAGTTGATAGGTGTGAGTTGAAAGACATATGTTCTGGTCTAAAATTCACCCCTCTGAGTCTGTATTCCGTAAACCCTTATGGTAATAAAATATGTATCTGTTCTTGGAGGTAGCCAAATATTGGTAAACCACGTTAAATTCGTGTTCTTTTTTTCTTTATTCTTTTTGTTATTAATTTTTCCAACATTTCATGGCTAATTGGATACGCAGTTGTACCCATGATTGTGAGATGAGTTATGTTGGGACAGTTGAATTTTGGTTTACTGTTACTACAAGGTGGATGAGCAGGGGGAGAAGGAAAATCCTACTAAAGAAGACAATCGGTTCGATGTCGTTTTGTGCTTCGGCTACGGTTAGTAGATGAAATGAAGAGCTCTCGATTTTCTCTACGGTTACTGTTCGTGCACATCGCCTTCATCTTTTTTCAATGTCATACTTCAATTGTAGTTTTCATTATTATTATTTTCTACAAATGTTCTTTTTGGCTCCTTTAATTATGTTAATTTGAATGAATTTTTGCTAAACTAGGGTTTTTAAAAATGAAAATAAAATTGGATGGCACATAGACACTTTTGTATTGTGCTGGATTCTTCCTTAAAATTTTAGATATTAGAGTGATCAATTTGATTATGATCATATGTACATTCTTGAAGTTTATAATCTTATAGAGTTTCATTATTAGTACATATAGAGTTTAATCCTATATCTCTGGAGTTCATCTTGAAACCGTCTTACAGTAAAACCAAGGATTAGAGTAAAAATAGGGAAATGGCTAATCAAATTTGGGGGTTAAATTACAATTAGTTTTTTCTCGGTACCAGACTGAAAAAATGTAACAAATATGGAGGACCATCTTGCAAAAAAAAACACAGAGAGCGTCTTCTCCTCTTACCCACCTTCTCCACCACCGCCTCGCTTTCTCCACC
This sequence comes from Rubia tinctorum, assembly GCA_032355605.1. Classification (NCBI taxonomy): domain Eukaryota; kingdom Viridiplantae; phylum Streptophyta; class Magnoliopsida; order Gentianales; family Rubiaceae; genus Rubia; species Rubia tinctorum. The sequence continues at coordinate 22,683 of JAULKM010062549.1, read as the reverse complement.
TCCCACCTTCAACCTAACTTCCTCCGCCTCTTTGCTTCCCTCCTTCCCTGCTTCTCCGACCACGATAGCAATGTTCTCCGACCATCCAAACACTAGTTTCCTCGCTCATTTCCATATTACCTTCGTTGTTTTTTAAATTGGTCAAAGTTGTAAGCCCTATCGAATTTGCGAGGGTTTTGCATCATCTCCTCACAGGCGTCGTTAAGGTAGGATCGCGAGGATTTTGCATCGTCTCCTCGTTGGTGTTTTTAAGGTTAAATTTCCATGGGTTTTTCACCGGCTCTGTCGTCGATGAGTTGGAAAGGTTTTCCCATACGTGGATTCGTCATCGTCGGAGAATTCGTCACCGGCCGATAATAGGAATATCCGGTTGGTTTCGCAGTTTCCCAATGGGCTACGACATTTCACAGTGAGTTTTGTGCCATTTCTTGGAGGGTTCAATTTCCTAGTCAGTTTGATTTTCCGGTTTGGATTCTGGTATGATGATTCAGGCCAAATTTGGGAAAATTATTAGAGTCGGTTTTTTAATGAGGTGATTGTATTTGGGCTTATTGTCTAACTCTCAAATCAAAATAAAAACATAGCATGTGAAATTAATTAAAATTCAAATGTAAATTGTAAAAGATCAAATGCAAATATTAAAAATATATCACAATCGAAACATCAAATTTTTTGGTTTGTTATTGGACTTCTGGAAAACATAGGTTTGTTATTGGACTGATATGTATTTAGCCTTGATTCATTAATTCACATCTAACTAATAACACATCAAATTTTAAAGAAAAATAACATCAAATACAAACTCTAAACCACCAAATTAAATAATTATACAAAAATATACTTCAAATTTAAATAGTTAAATAGCAAATAAAATGCTAAAAAATACACTAAACTATAGTTAAATATCAAAATAAATTCTAATTTACAGATGTAAGATGATTCGTATCACTTTATGTATATTACAGATGAACAAGTAATTTAATATATTTTTATGAAAGAAATAAAAAATCAAACAATGATAACTCAAAGTCCAATTAGTTAAATGAATCATCACTGGCACAACAAAAATATATATAAATTAGCACATAAAATATGAAATCTTACCATGAGTACGTGTTTTTCTCTAACCTTCTTCGCCTCTTAGATCTAGTATGCTGATTACCAACGCCGCCATGGGCAAATCAGGAGGCAAGAAATTAGCGAAGAAAACGTTAGCTCGATTGAGGAGCAACAAGATTGAATCGAAATCAAGAGAGGGGAATGGATTAGGGGCAGTAGATAAAGGTAAAGGTCTGAAAGCAGTTCTGAATGTCGCACACTTAGTGACTCCAAAAATAGTCAGTGAGGGCTTGTCTTCAAAAGTTTCGGAAAATGTTGAATGCCTGAGTTTACTCACACTAGCAAAAATGGTCAACAAAATTGAGAAAGGGGTACAATATCATGAACCAATTGAAATCAATGGTTTGAGGTTGGTGAAATTTCAATGGAGGAAGTAATGGAATGCTCTAAACAGTGGGAGTCAACTATGGTGTGCAGGATTCTGGGAAATAACCCCTCGTTCAAGGTTGCAGAAGGATTTTTTCACAGAATCTGGGGGAAATATCCCTAAGGTTTGGCAAATGGAGAAAGGTATATTAATGGTGAAGTTTTGTTCAATTACCGTAGTCGAGATGATGTTATTGAAAATGGCAGCATATTTTTTATGGTAAATCATTAATCATAAAACCATGGTCTGTTGATATTGATTATACTGAACCTTGTATTGTCCCAGTTTGGATACAGCTACCTAATCTTTCTATGGCATATTAGCAACCTAGACTAATAAGTAAAATTGTTAGTCCTCTACGTAAGCATGTATGTTTAGATCGAACAACACTAGAAAAAGAGAGATTATCGTATGCCAGGATTAAAATTGAAATGAAGATTGGTGAATTTGTACCTGATAAGATGATTTTTTTTTTGAATGAGCATAAGATCATTGTGCAGCAACAGGTTGATTATGAGTGGAAACCTGTAAGATGTCATGAATATAATCAGTTGGGCTATATTGGAGGTGAATGTAGGAAAAATGAGACTATCAAGGAAGAGGGGAAAAGTGGAAGGTCTATGTTCCTGTAAAGGATCAGAAAATGGGGGGATTGAGAAAAAATATATCAAATTGGGGCAATTTTAATGAATATGGAGGAAAGTTCTTCAACTTAGAGGCAAACAGGAAAAACTTATGGGAGTAAAATTGCAGAATCACATAACTCTATTCAGCGGAGAATGAAGATGAAAGAGAATATCACAGAGCTGCTAGAAGAAAAGCTACCATATGGAGATTATTTGGGTCAGCTGGAACATTACAGTTTTAATAAAATCAGCAAGCATAAAGTAATCAGAAACTTATGTTGTCAAAATAAAGTTGGATTGCTTTTATTGGTGGAAACAAAAATTAAAATAGAAAAGCAAAACGAAGTATTGAGGAATTTAGGTTTGAATTGGGAACTGGAAACAAATGGAGATCTAGTAGGAGGAAGAAGAATATGCGTTTTATAGAGATCTAACCTACTGAATATACAGGTTTTGAACATAGGTGATCATTGGATCGATATGGAGGTTTACTTGAAGCATTCTAAAACTAGCTGCTATTGATCTACCATTTAGGGATGTAACACTGGATTGAAAAGGGAAAAGTTATGGTCATTCCTCAAAAAACCTGGGGATGGGAGACAAACCATGGTTGTTGGTTGGGGACTTTATTCTCCTCTTGAGGGTGAGGATAGAATTGGTGGTCAATCTATTGCTGAAAAAGAATGGGTTGAGTTTCAAGAGGTTGTTGAAGAGCTTGAATTGACAAACATCAAAACTATTGGGAATTATATCACTTGGAGTAATAGGAGGATGGGAGATGAAAGGATTCAAAGAAGGATTGATAGGGGTTTGGTAAATGATTTGTGGTTAGACAAGATGAAAGATGTTAGCTGTGTTGTAATGAATGAAATGATATCCGATCATTTTACTTTGTTGATCAAGTCTGACAAACTTGGTAATAAAGTGAAAAGGTCATTTAAGTTTTTCAACATGTTTTCATTGTTACCATTGTATAAGGATACTGTCAAACAAGTGTGGAAGATCAGAAGTGTTAACAATTTGCAAGATATTGCAAGAACACTGAAAGCATTGGAGAAGCCTCTATCCAGACTAAACAAGAGAGAGTTTGGTGAAAATAGGGATAAGGTGGAGAATAGTATGAAAATATGGAGAGTTGCTCAAACATAACTGAATGAAGAACCAAGCTCAGTACTAAAACAACTGGCAGAACATGAAGCAAGGAAGATGATTGAAAATATCCAAGAGGCTGAGTACATATTTTTATAGCAAAAATCAAATATTGAGTGGTTGAATGAGGGAGATAGGCCCACAAAAATTTCTACTCAAAAATCAAATCAAAATAGTACAAGAACAGTATTTTGAATCTGAAAGTTAGAGATGTGATTTATAATGCACATGATGACATTTTAAAAGTATGCTGGGGACAGAAAAAGTGAAAGGTGAAATTGACAGAGATGTTGTGAAGTATGGGAAAGTGCTTAGAGTTCAATAGCAAGCCTTGATGATTAAACATGTTTGCCCAGAGAAAGTACAGATGGCCTTAAAGAGCCTTCAATCATCAAAGAGTCCTGGTAGAGATGGCTATACTAGCCAATTCTTCAAGGAAAATTGGAACCTGGTTGTAGAGGAGGTAACAAAAGCAGTGTTAGGTTTCTTTGATGGTGAAGAATTACCAATAGTTTCAGCAATGCTGTTATTTGTTGGCTTCCAAAAATAGAGCAGCCGTAAGTACCCTCGGATTTTAGACCTATTGCTTGGTGTTCACTTGTGTACAAGCTGATAACTAAAAAATACTATGTACTAGATTGAGGCCAGTTCTACCAGAAATAATTAGTACCAATCAAAGTGCTTTTATTAAAGGTAGAAACATGTCTCATAATCTGATGTTAGCTCATGAACTATTGCATAGATATTAAAATGAAACAATGAAACCAAGTTGTGTTCTGCAGTTAGATATTAGCAAGGCATTTGATAGTGTGGGATGGTATTTCTTGCTGAACTGGTTGCAGATTTTAAAATTTTCTGAACTGATGATTAGTTGGATTAAAAGATGTATAGGGTGTTCTTCTTTCTGCTTAGTTGTTAATAGGAACTATACAGAAGATTTCAAGGCAGGTAAAAGAGTGAAACAAGGGGATCCGATGTCTCCATTGTTATTTATACTTTGCATGGAGTACTTAACAAGGATGATTCACAGAACTTATTCACATAAACAAATTGAATATCATCATATATGTGGTAGAACTGGAATACACTCTCTAATGTTTATTAATGGTCTTTTGTTATTTTGTTGAGCAAGCAGAAAGTCAATGGAGGTTATTATAAAATGTTGGTGGAGTTATAAGGAATCACAGGATTGAGATCAATGTGAATAAATCTGGGATGTACTTTTCTAGAATGAATGAAGCTGATCAGGTAATGCTGGTTGTTTACTTGCAAGTGAAAAATGTGAATTTCCAATGAAGTATTTGGGACTACCACTCTCACCTGTTAAATGGGATAAAATAGACTGAGATTCTGCTGGATAAAATCAGAAAGAGGATTAATAGTTGGGGATCACAGAACTTGTCTCATGCTTGAAAATTAAAACGGATTGATTCAGTGTTGTTGAGTATAACAGGTTATTGGGGGAGTATAATGTAACTTATAGAAACATCGACAACAAGATTGTGAAGATTTGTTCATGTTACTTGTGGGGGAGAGAGGAAAACCATAGAGGTTTTACAGCAGCCTCATGGGATGCTTTAAGTAGGGGGGAAATTTGGTGAAATGGGCATAAGAGATCCTGTTGTGTGGAATCAAGCTGCTTTGTGTCAGTTACTGTGGGATATTGACAGGAAAAAAAATCTAATGTGGGTTCAATGGCTGCAGACATATTACATGAAGGGGAAGAAACTGGAAAACTATGAAATTCAAGACTCTCAGAGGGGGGGCTTGGAAAACATTGCTTAGAATATATCAGAAAGCAAAACCAATATTTGAAGAATGCAAGAGCAGAAATGGGAAGCTCATCAAAGCTAAAGTTTATAACAAGCTGAAAGGTGAAGGAAAAGTGAAAGCAAAAGGGGTGATCGTCTGGCATAAAAAGATTCTGCCTAAGTATAAACTCTTTCGATGGATGTTACTGAATGGAAAATTGGCCACCACAGATAGACTACAAGATTTTGGCATACTGATGCAGACTCAGCACTATGTAGTCTCTGTGAGGATAAGAATGAATCTGCACATCTTTTTTGTGAATGTGAATGCATGAAAAAGGTTTTGGGTTTTCTGCAGGTTAAGTCATTGGTCAACTTGAGGGGGTTGAAGAAGAGGTTGTATCAATAAAATAAACTAAACTGAAATGTAGAAAAAAGCTTTTGCTGATTATAGCTACTTGTTATCATGTGTGGATGGAAAGAAATAGAAGGGTCTTCTCACAGCAAAGGGTAAAGGAAGATGTGATTGCTTTTCAAGTTCAGACATAATATAAATAGAGGTGTAGGGATTACAAGAAAAAGCTTGTGAGTTTGATGGAAAATATGTTGAAATTAGTATAAAATTGAGATATGCTCTTCTTATTTTCTCGTTTAAGGCGGTTGTAAAGTAGAATGGATGGAATTTGAGCTCTTTGTAATAGGAGGTTGTATTGGATCGAGAGTGAGGGCATGAATTTGTATTGATTTGTTGGTTATATGTATACAAAAAGCTTCATCAAATTCTTTTTTGAAATCTTCAATTGAAGTTGTACGCCAGCCTGTGAAAATGTCAATCGTCATAACTATCGAACCATTAAAAATTATTCATTAGAAAAGGGTTCAAATGCCTAAAAAATCGCCAATATAAAAACTGAAAATTCCAAATCAACCTAAAACATCAATAACAACCTATTGCCTCAACTCTAACAAATAAACCAATATTAATAAAACATCATTCTCAAACAATACGTCCCAAAAAATCAAATTCTATTTTCCCTCGACTTGTTTTCCTTCGTTGCTCGCTTATTCACAGACTTGCCTTCTCTCCTGCTAGTTTTGAAGAGGATGGATCTTCTACTCCATTAACGCAAAGATCAAAGGTCGACTCTGGGCCTCTGTTTAAGGGAACACCTTTGGAATCGTGATTCCTCAAAGCATTTTTTTAATTATCTCATCAATGGCATCTTACAGCTCTAGCTTGGAAAGTATCCCTGTGAAATAAACATAAACATCACATACAGTAATAAAAACACCAATATCTGAAATTAAAACATCGCAATAGCACACATAACATCACTGACAACTACATTGAGAAACATCACATAAAGTATATAAAACATCAATCTCTAAATTTAAAAACACCAACAGCACACTAAAATATCAAAACAACAAAACTGAACATCAGTTGCATACTAGAACATGAAAAAAACCAAAAGCATCAAACACTGAAATTACAACATCACACCGACAAAGATAACAATACTTAAAGCTTAAACATGAAAGATCAAATATAGAACCAGAAACATCAACAACAGTATCTAAAACATCACAGCTGGAAAAAAACCTACAGACCCTGCTTCCTTCTTAACTGTAGCTTAACTGGGCAAGTATTCTTAGACATTTAAGAAAAATAAAAAACAACACAAAAATTAATACAAATCGTTACAAAACCCTAAAATATCACACACAATCAAAATTGCACATCAATTGCACACTTAAAAATGAAAACATCACAAGCATCAAACACTAAAATTAAAATATCACACCAACACAGATAGAAAAACTTGAAAGCTAAACATCAAATAGAGTACAGAAAACAAGAAACATCAACAACAGTATCTAAAACATCACAGCTAAAAAAATACCAAAATTTACAATTCATCCTTCCTTCTTGATTGCAGAAGCAGTGGGAAAGTTTTCTTAGACATCTAAAAAACAACAACAATACAAAAATTAAGACAAATCGTAACAAAATCCTAAGATGTCACACACAATCAAAACTGAACATGAATTGCACACTTAAGCATGAAAACACTGAAATTAAAATATCACACCAACACAGATAACAATACTTAAAACTAAACATGAAAATCAAATGTAAAACCAAAAATATCAACAACGGTATCTAAAACATCACAGCTAAACTTACAAATCCTCTTTCCTTCTTGATTGCAACAATGGTAGGCAAGTCTTCGTGCACATCTAAGAAACATCAACGACATCACAAAAATTAACACAAATCCGTAAGAACAATTCACCAAGCAAAAAATAGAGAAATGCTCAAATATTAACACAGTGAACAACATAAACCCTAAGACACACAATAAAGCATGATTCAACTACATAATGAACAAATACCACAAAATAAGCACGATAATACTCAGTATAACCTACAGAAACCTCGAAAATTCACATGAACCAAAAAAATCAAACAAAAATTAAAAAACAACAAAATATGCATAAAAACATAGAGAAGACATTAACTTCAAAGATATACACAAAATGAAGGTTGTATTGTGTTAGATCGCCGGAAACCGAAGCTGAAAATGGAAAATTCACCGAAAAATTCCAAAGATCTCTATGAACTATTGCACACAAGAAAAGAGGAAGAAAAATGGAGAAAATGAGCGGTTAATTGGAAGGAAAGGAGCATGTGTGTTGTTGAAATCTAGAGCGCCTCAAAGAAAATGGCAAGAAAATTGCAAAGGGCGATGGAATTTTGTGAGGGAAAAGAGTGGGAGAGGAAGGTGAAAAGTTTATTATTTATACCTAGACTTAAATGTAAATCAACAAAATTACACACTCAGTCATTGAATTTTTAAATTTCAATTTGAAACCCCGTGTTAGATTCTTTGCAATTTAATCTCTGGTCTCACTGCGAGACCATCTCGCACAAGACTTTGTCATATGTCTGAGGTTAGTGTAAGGCCTTCTCAATCTGTGTAGCCTATCATGAAGTGGTTTTGTTTGTGATGTAATGGTAAAACATGTTGACCAGATTCAACAACCACTTGTTATCTCTTTGTAACTCCATCGGTCGCACATTTTGCAAGCTTATCGCGTGGGAAAAAACAAAAGCCTCCTACACAATTCAGTCCAATCTTCACAAGGAAAATAACCAAAACACTTCTGAGTAACACACTTAAGAATCCAAATGCCACACTAATTTCCTTACATTCACATGCTTAGACCTTATCTATTTTATGTGCCTTTTTGTCAACCAAATTGTTATTTTTCCATATATTAGGTTCAGCTCAGCGAAACTAGTGAAGTGTTCACACTGCAAAGAGAGAACACATGACAATATGGTTGTGCCACGTAGTCAACGGTATTTACCCGGAGGAATATTCAGCCACCATCCAATACTACGCACGTAGCGCTGCCACAATGGCCATGATCAATAGAATGTGACCAACGATATATGCACTGAGAAGAGTCGTGTTAAAGCTTGTTGTCACTTGTCAGATTGTGTTTGTTTGCGTCATGTTAGAGCTTGTTGTAGTGTTCATTAGATTCATGTTTATTTTGGTGAATGTTACTATTCAGTTTCGGTTTTGTAGTACATTTATATATTGTTGATATGTGGGTAGCCCCATAAACAATCAATTTCACAATTGTTCATGTATGTGTAGAATTTTGCATGTTTCTTTAGTCACTTGTGTGCTAGCACATTTGATTTATATTGGGCATTAGTTGAACTCGAACTTCTTACTCCATCCGGTTGCAATTTTTAGAAGACTGGAGGGAGTAACACATTTTAAACCCGAGCTAATTTACATGCATCAATAAGGCAACCCCAATTTTTAGTGCGGTTATTTCATAAAATACTAGATGTTGGTGTTCATTGAATGCCTGATCATTTGAATGAATAAATTTTGGGTATTGAATATCTATTATACTATTAAAGGGGGATTGCCCATGCTGCAGTGTTTTTCATTTTCATAAACCAACACACACCATTTGTTTATATAGAGCTGGTTATAAAACCTCTAGGATCCATCCTCAAAGAGTTGTACTTTCTGCTCTTGTTTTGCTCGAAGAGGTTAAACTTTCTTCTTCTCTTTCTTTTTTTTCTCTTCCGATTCCAATGTTCTGATATGGTTTTCTTCACTGGATTTTTCATTGTTGTATACAATGTGTTTGATTTAATGCTCCAACAAAAATACTCATTTGTATCCTTCTATTTGTGCTTAGGTCAGATATGGAGATGGAACTGAGAAAGTTTGTGAGTATATTAACTCCTCTTCTAAATCGTACATGATTTTGTTAGGCCTGAGTTGTAAATTTTGATTGTGCTTCCAAGGTTGTGGAAATAATGTACTGTAAGGAAACTAAATGTTTTTTATATACCCATTCAGTAACCAATATGGTTTCCAGTGAAGGAAGAAAAAAAATCATTTTTCATGCATGTATTTTTAACATATTCCAAGTCCTAATCGAAGTTATGCAAGCATGATAAGAAAAAAAATCCGTACTCCATCATTTGTGTGATCTTTTTCCCTTTGTGTTGCATGTCTTCTTTTTATGGTTTTAAGATCCGTTGTGCATTTTGATTTAAAGCATTTGATGTTTCCTTTTTTTTTAAATAAGCTGGTATTCCTTGCCTTCCATTTATAACAATTTCTTTATCGGATTGGCATGTTCATTCATGATGAAGGATTCATTAGATTGAATGTTTTATTAGATCTTATTTGCTCATGGTGCGATTCATTGTATTTTATCATTTTCGCATAATGTTCTTTACTAACACTTGGCTAACGTAAAGCTATATGATAAGCCCCCGGAAAGTGAACTTAATCCCTTTAGTTCATATGAGTTATATATTTGTTTTGTGTCTTTTTTTCTTTTTATGTTTTGTACTATTATTCTTTGCTTATATTTAACCTTGCACCTAATTGGTCCTTCATTGTTATCAATCTTAGCTATGGAGGATAGTTGTTTCATTTCCAGGCATTTGATCCCTAATAGTCAAGATTGGTATCTAAAGGCCATGTTGGTATCTATTGGAAGCTCAGGAGAGCCCCGTATTCTCTTGTTTGCTGACAGGGAGGTGGGTTTTGTGTACTATTTTTTTCTCTACGTATTTTCCTTACAGACAAGCTTGTACTCTCTTTTTTTACCATACGGAAAACGATCATGCAGGCTGTAATTCACAGCCGTGACCTTAACCATTTAAGCAGTCGTTTGAGGGTTTTAGATACCTACTACATTGACAGTAGTCGAATCTCTCCAGTTTCTAACCCTCAGTTTCAGTATGGGAGCATTCTCTTCCAGTTTACTGTCAACATGAAGAGTAACATTCAGCATGTTCAGAGGCCACTAACTCTTAATATTCATGAATGTGTTGAGATCACTTCAGCTTGGATATTGACAACTGAATCTATTGAACAGGTTTGGAGCCCCAATATTTTATTTAAATAAGATTTATTGATACAGTCATCGGTAAGTAATTTATTAAATGTCAACTATCAAAATGTCTTATTTAAATAAGATTTACTGATATGATCATATGTGGGTAAGTAATTTACTAAATGTCAATTATTAAAATGTGGTACGATTATTTATCGGTAAATAATTTACGAAATATCAACTATTAAACGGTACAAGATAAGATTTTTTGGTAGTACTGTAAATTTTATAATTAGCTATTATTTTTTTATTTTAAAAAAAATAAACCTGATACTTTTGGAAGCAGCATTATTAATTTATCTTTTTCTTTATATTTTGTTTTGAAAGGTCGTAATATTCAAATAATATAAATTTTATTTGATAATTTTATATTAATGTATTTGGGGGTCTCCTTTTTAATTTTGCACAGGGCCTCCAAATTGTCAGAGACGGCCCTGAACATTGATGCCTCCTCTGAGAAAGAAAATGCTCTTTTCAGTAAGATATTACCACTATCTTTTTAGTTTACTATTGATTACCTCAAGTTTTAATTCACCATCTCTTTTGTCTTCCAGATATGCTTTGCTCCTTCCTGCACATGCTTCCACCAAGGCAAGTTATTTCTCAGGGAACGTACACTAATGTTCGTGAGTTTGTGATTCTCACTCAAGAGTAAGTTCATAGCCATTACAGATCAATATAAATTATGTTCCCAGTTTCTCTATTATAATGTGAAGCTTTATTTTACGTTGTATGCTTCAGGTGTCGACCGATGCTTGCAACTTTCTATGAGAATTATACTGCTCCTGAATACAAACAGCTTCTAAATCTAATCCATGTGCATCTCACTGTGCTCCTCATCAGCGTCAACTTAGGGACCTTCTATGGTAATGATGTCTCTATATCTTCACAGTTGCAAATTCTCCTTTGTCTTTCAATTATGTTACTTGTTTTACATTGTAAATTTCTATGTGCAAGAGCTTGTGTTCAAGCTACAATAATACTAAGATCATGATTATTCAGGCCAACCAATTCTCTGAAATCGTTTTTTTACCTCAATTTGTGGTGATTTTATATGCTTGGAGTTTTCTTATGTTGTATTGAAGATTACTTACCTTATACAGCAATTTTATTAGGTTGATTGAGAATAGAAGTTAAGTCGACCGTGTGCTAGTTAATGAACTATATAGGAAGGAAAATCAAGACATTCGCCCACCAAAGAAAAGTAGTTTGTGGCAGATTAACCAGGTTTTGAATTTGGAGAGGCCAGTATGTCATGAACGTATTTAACTTAGTACTTTTGTTTGGTTTGCTTCATCAATCTATAAGATTGTTTTATAATTCATACATTCATTGTATTTTAAAATCTCCTTAGGTTAAGAACTGTTGGATTAAAGGCATACTCAGCGTTGCCAATGAAACTCAGTGGTTCTACAAATCGATTTGCTTGAAGTGTCAAAAGTCATCAAGTGCTTTAATTTGAATGGAATTAACATGTAACTATTGTTTTCATTCTAGTCAAGCATCTTAAGTCATGTAAGTAAATTTCAAAATTTAACTTGTTATAGAACTCATCTTACATTATTAACATTTATTATTCTACCTCGATTTATATTTTTTACATTCAAGTCGAAGATGGATATCTGCCTGACAGATGCGAGTGGATCCATTGACGTTAGAATCAAAGGAAAATGGGTTGATAAGATATTGGGTGTAACTGCAAGTGAATTATTGGTAAATGCAATAGTTTCCGCAACTGACTCTCATTATTTTTTTATGTGGAATCCCATTTATTCTAAACTCTTGTCCTATATTTTATTTCCTGAAGCAGACTTTCATATTGTTTAACTAAACAAGGCATTGGAGCACCGACTTATCTATTGCCGACTTAGAAGTTATGCAAAAGTTAGAAATGTAATTGGTTTTAAGCTAACTGGATTTGTTGAATGTGATCAGCAATAGATAGCTTTGGATGCTCCAACTTCTGTGCGATTTGTTCAGGTTGGGCAAACCTCCCATACTGACCAACTAGCTACTTCTTTGTCGATGACTCCAGAAGCAATGGAACTATGCCCTACTGTGGCTCTTAAAACTCCAAAAACTGATATCATAGTGGGAGACACTGCACCTGCTCTGAACGAATCTCCAGTAGATGATTCTGGCCCAAAGAGAAAATTGGAATTCAAGTGTGGTGATGTAGGCAAGAAGAAGAAAAAGTGAACATGTCTTCTTCTTTTGCGTTTTGGATTTCAGAGGAAGTTTTCCCCCTCTGTTTTACCACTTATGTTTCCCTCATCATATTTTGTATACATATTGTTTTTTGTCCATGTTTCCAGTACGTATAAGAGGGTGTGACCATATTTTGTTTTAAATAGTTAACAGTGGTAACTGTTTTGTTTGGAAATAATCTGATTATGTAGCATTTTGCAAATTGTTGAAACACGCAACATAAAGACGTCATTCTCTTTCATGGTTCAAAATGGTTATGTCCATGTTCAAGATACTTATTATATATGATGATTTCCTTGTTCTTCTAATCGACACCTGTGGTAATCTCTCCACAAACTGCCCTACCCTTTATCGTATCCTCATAATCTCAGACAACGTCATCCGCCTTTCCATCATCTACAGGTCACTCCTCAACTCTTCTGATTGCTTAAACCAGGTTATGTAGCTGATTTTGTGTTCATGAATGTGTGTATTTTTTAATAAAAATTATGTTACTGGTTTGATTTTTCTTCTTCTTTTGAACAGCCTAATTTGAATAAGTTTTTGGAGCTGGGAAGACCTGCTTGGAAGGAAACTTGTTCTACTCGCAGAAGTTATTCTCAGGTAACATGCAAATTGCAAATATTTAACGAATTATTTTATCATATTTTGCACTTAAATAAATAATCAAAAAATGATATTTTGAAACGAGTTGTACCTTCGCTTAAGTGACTGAGATTATACGATTGCACATTAGAATACACAATTGTTTGGTGGAACGGAGGGACTGCAAAATATATAACAAAAACGTGAAATGAAATATATATATATATATATATATATATATATATATATATATAACGAAGTATTCATCATATGTTTCAAAATGAAAAAAATGAGGAAAGATTGATGGTTTAAGATGAGTTTTACGTTCATTCAAATCACTAAAACTGAAAAGTTGTACATTAGATTCCCGTGAACTACAGAGGAGTACACTTTTAATTCATCAACAGCTGGCATCATTTTGTAGTTTGAGAAGGAGTGGAACTGAGTTTGTTTATTGTTATGAATCAAATGATAATTGTTTGTGTGTTGTTGCAGAAACTGAACCAGCCTTGCGCGATAATGTTGCCCTAAGGTTGAACGCCCTGGTTACCAATAGTAGGTTTCCATTCGTAAATTTTAGGTTTCGGTTCGTAAACCTTAAATGGTTGAATTCGGATTGGTTGATGGTTGTGCTTAAGTTGTTTGGTTGGATTTGTTTAAGATGTTTCTTCCTATTGCAATTGGCAACTACACTGATTTTTTCTCATCAATGCATCATGCTAGGAATTGTGGTCTTATGTTCCGAGGTCCAAACAATGCGGTCAATGTGAACTGGTATGTGATGTGACATTAACACTTCTTCCATTTTCTGATAAATATATGACACAATGTGAAATATAAAGGGCTGCCTAAAATTTTTGCTTCAGAAGATAAGGAGAAGAAGAAGTTAAGATGTATTAATCTTACTCGAGGTACTTCTTTTGATGTTGATACCAGATTTCTTTTCCAGGTTTCAGCTTCCAATTGTATATCATGGAAGAGCCACTTCTATTGTCAAATCTGGCACAGACATCATTAGGCCCAAGTAAACATAACTGTGTCACTCTTTTCCCCTCAAGTATGTATGTTTAAATTTCTACGCCTTACTGAAGTTGATTTACTCTTTTTCTATGACTAATCTCTCATAACATTATCTACGATTTGGTGCAGTAGTAAACATTTAGTCTCTATCTACTTTTTCTGCGGCGTGGGAATGATCACACTAGCCCATTTCTCTGAAAATCATCGACGGGTGATATAAAATTTTGAAACCATAGATTTTATTGTCTTCATGATTTCCTATTCAAATTTTCCAGCTTATCTACAAAGGAATTTAAAAAAAGTTAACAGTGAAACTTTTCCTTCAATTCCAATCTTGCTTTTTATTTCTTCTTCCTTAATCAACGTGTAGTAATCACAACATCAGCTTATACGCGTGTTGAATAAGGGAAAAAAAGACAAATCATGTTTATTGAAATGGAAATTACCACCTTTTAATGAGATGGAAATCTAACACCAAATGTCAAATCATGTTTATTGAATTGGAAATTACCACGCTCTAATGAGTCGGAAATCTGATATCTAATGTTGACATTTTCATTCCTTACCATAGTTATCTAGGACTAACTTAACTTGACCAACAATTAAAAGCACATGAAATCTGACAGCACATGTTAACTACCGCATGGTTCTAGATAGATACTAGCCTAACTATATATACCAACAACACCATAAATAAAACCATTACAGATCTTGCGCACTCCCTTGTAGTTCTTGTAAAGATCAACCTAAGAATTCCATTCCAACATTATCTCCGTTCGAAATCACCTTGTGTACACTTTTTTTAAAGCCACACAATTTTTCCCTTCAGATATCAGGAAGAGTTTCACTTGTTGCTCATTCAGCATCATCAAAAAGCTTTGTTAGAGCTACTAAACTAGGTCATGTTTTCTTATCCGTAGCTTTTTCTTTAGAAACAGTTTTTGTTTACCCTCTAAGTTGTAGTTTTAAATCATATTTTCTAGCTACTTAAAATTCTATGTGTGGATGCAGTAGTTTAAATGGATGGAAATTAATCAGATCAGCCAATTCCTTATGTGTTACAAACAAATGAAGGTTTCAACAAAAATGAGAATAACAAACCTTCAAATCATCCTCATAGCAGTGCTCGTTCAGTTTCTATTTTAGGGAATCCTACTTTGATAAACTGTGAGCATGAAAAAACCCAGAAGAAGAGATGCAATAGATATGGAGGCAATTTTGCAACAAAGAAGTATGCAACTATATATTGCACGCTTTGAATTCTTTATGTTCTAAACTTATTCCATCCCTTAATCATATAATTATTTTTCTATTTTCTTTCCAGCAATATAATTGATACAAATTCCAAATTCATCTGATGGAACAAAGTATCACGAAAGAGCCTCAAGAAGGAGTAGTTATTAAGATACGCCTACAGTTAAAAAAAAGCTAGACTTAATGCCCTTCATCGAGAAAGATATGCTGGACGCAAAAGGCAACTAGCAACACAAAACCCATTCAATGTAACTGATGTTGTGACTTCAGTTTCAAATCACGAAGGAAGTCAGCATGGAGATGGTTCCATGACATAATCAGATTGTCTTATGGACACTATTAGTAACCATCTACCTATTTCCATGATTGAACAACCAGCAATTGACAGAGAACACAAAGGAAATCCACCTTTGTATCACATAGAAAAGGAACAACCGAATTGCAATCATTGTGAGGTCTAGGCTATTCCACGTAATGAAGTCCACATGGAAAAATGTAAGATTATGTCAAGGTAAGATTATGTCACCAGTTATTTTTCCACGGAGTTTAATTAGTATCCATGGTAGCATATTTTTTCTTTTTGCCTCACTAAATCTCTTTTAAACGTTAATGGTACAGTAAGATAACATTATTAAAGCAAATATACTACAAGTAATGCTTATTTCAATGTTTGTTTACCTTGCATGGAAGATACCACTAACTTCCTCTTCCAAAAGGAACAATACGTCTAAAGCACTTTCTTCGGGAGGAAGTAATGCAATGCAACATATAAACATGGGTGATTTATCAACAACCGACCGGTGTACATATCTAACCATTTGTAAATTACAAATATTTCCTTATTATTGTAAAAACAAATACTTTTCTTAATTTTATAATATGTATTCATGTACACATTTCATACCAAATAGAAGCATACTACATGAAAAACATAACAGTGTTCTCCCTCCACGGGTAAAAAAACCCAAGATATTTCTCTTGAAAAAAAAAAGAGAATCAACGTTGTACGTCTAAAAAAATATGTTGATCATAAAAGAGCAAAAGAATTTCATTCTACTCAGGCATGTCCAATATTTCCCAATAGATCTGAAACCATAGGTGGAGCATCTCCCCCCACTAGTAACTTTACTAGTGAAACACATGCTCTAAATGAAGAATTTGACACAACAATTGCCTATACATAACAACTAACTACTAGAGATGGTACACGTGAAGAACGCATCTCTAACACCCAATCTGTTTACAAAAATAATGCCAATCCTAGCCGACCAAGCTCCTCAGCTAATGCAAAAAAAATTAAGAATAATAGAGAGAGGGAGAGAGAGAGAGAGATGGAGAAAATTACTCACAAAATATTTTTGATAGAATTTTAAATAGAGCAATCAGGCTACCTAGAACAACAAACTGTTCAATTCTACTCGAAAACATCAATTTTTTGTTGCTCAAGAGGCTCAATAAAACTTGCTAGCTTAGAAATGCCAAAAAACCTCGTGAAATTATATACAGCAAACAATCAAGAAGTAAATGAATTCCGACAATGTGTAAGAAGTTATAATAATATGTTCGCATTCACATCTTTCGGTGTAAATTATGATAAAAATCTAAGCAAAAGGGACAAGGGTGTCTATACGTTCAGAGCATAAGGGTAGATTTATCATTACATGAATAAATTAATACCCATGGAGGGAAACATGATTGAAAATGTACAATTATATTTTTTAACACAAAAAATGAAATTGTAAACCGAATAGCTATCTCTAGCAAATTCAGATAATCAATTGTAAAACAATTACAAAATGTTTTGGACCACAATCCAGATGCTATATTTTTCAAGAGTTTGACTCAGATTAGTGACCTTGATGAATTCCATTTTACCTTCACAGCAATTCAGGATTAGACCAAGAACATTCAATTGTCCAACGATATCACAAGTTGCTGCTATGTGGAACAAAAGAGATGGTACATGTGGCAGTTCATCAAGGAATATACAAGTCTTTACTAAAGAGGGGAGAAAACAAACAATTAAACATTATTTCTCCTGTTACGATCATCTTCAATACCCACTTATTTTCACTAAAGGTGAAATAGGATGGCAGGCAGGAATAAAGAAAATTAAACCATCTACTAGAAATAGACAAACTGAACAAATATGCGCCGGGGGAAAACATAGTTAATTTCCAAGCATAATTAACACCAGAACCCATTTTACATACAGAAGAAAGAGGTACAATTTGTACCTAATTTTCCTATATGTGTATTGTACATTGTTACCTTCCATTTCTTTTTTTAACCATATATTGTTTTAATTGTTGTAGCACTTATAGATGAGCAATCGAAAGAAGCAGCTGTAACATGCAGGGAGTATTACGCTTATAAATTTCAACTAAGAGAAGATGATAAATCATATCTGTTACACACGGGAAGATTATTTTAGCAATTCAGCGTAGACATGTGTAAAGATAGAGACAGCAAGGTTGGAATTTCTCGCACACCAGCAAAGCCGCATAAGAGTTGAACTGTACCAAGGTCTTTTAGATAGTATGTCATCAGGATTGACTACTGTTTCTCAAGTTGGTAAAAGAATTACACTACCACCATCATTCATTGGAGGTCCTAGAGACCTAACCAAGAAGAAGTACATAACAGACCTGACTTAACAATAAGAATCTTTCACACCAAATTGCAAATGCTTAAAGAAGACATTATTGATAAACATCTATTTGGAGAAGTCAAAGCTTACTCCTATGTTATTGAATTCCAGAAAAGAGGCCTTCCCCATGCCCATTTTTTAAATCATTCTGAAAGATAATTTTAAACTTCTTTCCCCTGAACAATATGATCAGTTTGTCTAAGCCAAATTACCTGATAGGAGAAAATATCCCCATCTTTATTCTTTAGTTTTGAAACATATGATTCACGGCCCATGCAGCACTCTAAATCTAAACAACCCAAGCATGAAAAAAGGTATATGCAATAACCAATATCCTAAGTTCTTTTCCAAATATACACAACATTCGAGGAACTCATACCTAATTTATATGAGGAGAGATAATGGTTCAACAGCAGAAGTTCGCAATCATTTACTAGGTAACAGATGGGTAATTCCATATAATCCTTATTTACTTGCCAAATATGACTGTCATATTAACGTTGAAGTTTGCTCTACAATTCAAGTTGTAAAATATTTATATAAATACATATACAAAGGTCATGACAGGATACAATACACTTTAATAGCCAAAGAAGGCGCAATATTATTAATGAAATTAAAATTTTCCAATCAGCACGTTGGGAATGCTCTCCAGAAACACTTTGGCATATTTTTAGTTTTGATTTAAACAGAACAAATCCGCATGTGATGACATTACAAGTGCATATTCAAAACCACCAATCATTATTGTTTCAGGAAAGCCAATCATTACAGCAAATTGTCAACAAAGAGAACTTGCCAAATACAATGTTGACAGAATTCTTTAAAATGAAACTGACTAACTCTAGAGCAAAAAAACCCAATTGTTTATATAGAGATTTCCCATAACATTTTGTTTGGAACTCATGGAACTCAAAGGAAAAAAATTGGACTGAATGGGAAAAAAAGGCAAAATGATTGGTCGCCTATATTTTGTACACCCTACAGAAGGAGAGAGGTACTACCTACGAACTTTACTAATGTATGTTCGCGATCCAACATCATTCGGAAACCTTAAATCCTACAATGGAATAGTATTGACCTCTTACAGCGAAGCTTGTGGAAAAAAAGGATTATTACATTCAAATAATATGATTGAAGATACATTAAATGAAGCTGCCGCATTCCAAATGCCTTCATCACTAAGACATGTTTTTGCAACATTACTGGTTCATACAATTGTTAACAATCCAAAAAGGTTATGGAATATATAAGAAAATGCATTTTTAGAAGATATTGCAAAGAACAAAAACTATTCAAAACAACAAGTACAATTTAAAGTGCTCTAATAAATTCACATTTATTTAAAAGTCATGGGAAAAAGCATCAATGATTAAAATTTATATCCTTTCGATTCTTCTATTTTTGAACAACGTCAAAAAGGTGAAGATATTTTTGCTGAATAAACGAACATTGTTTCAGAAGAAAACCCATCTGCGGAAAAATTGCTTAACCGTGATTTAAAAACAGCTTTTGACAAAATAATTGATCTTATAGCAAATAATGAATCTGGTACATTTTTCATTGATGGCCCGGAGGAACTGGTAAAACATTTTTGTAAAAGGCATTATTAGCAAATGTTAGATGTAACGGTGTTATAGCATTAGCAACAGCTACTTCAGGGGTTGCAGCTTCCATCCTACCAAGAGGTCGAACGACACATTCAAGATTGCAGCGAAAAAATACATGCAATATAAGTAAGCGGAGTGGGAGTGCCTGGTAAATAAAAAAGCTAAACTAATTATTTGGGATGAAGTTACCATGACTAAACGGAATATTATAGAATCATTAGACAAAGTGTTCAGAGATTTAATGGAATATAATATTCCATTTGGAGGTAAAATTATTGTATTTGGAGGTGATTTTAACCAAACACTAACAATAGTCCGAAAAGGAGATAAAGAAGATTGTATTTCTTCAATATTAGTCATGTCACAATTATGGCCAAGATTTGAACACCTAAAATTATCAGTCAATATGAGAGCTCACCTCGATCCTGCTTACAGCAATTTTTTACTAAGAGTTGGCGACGGGGAAGAACCTACTTTTGATGATGATATAATCATATTGCCACATGACATTGTACTGCAAAAAGCAGAAAATTCAGACACGCTTGAATCACTTATCAACTTTGTTTATCCTAGCCTTTGCACATTCCTAACTGACCTCGACTTAGTTACAAATAGAGCACTCTTAAAAACAACAAATGAGTACGTTGATCAAATAAATGAAATTATGATCCCAAGATTCCCTGGTACTGAAAAAACTTTTTCTAGTATCAACAAAACCATTGACATAAATGACCAACCAGATTACGAAGACTTGCCCGAAACTTGTAATCCTCCAAGTTTACCGCCTCACGTACTAACCTTAAAAGAAAATTGCCCAGTAATGCTTTTACGGAATTTGAATCCAACATATGGTCTATGTAATGGAACGCGCTTGACATGCATACAATTCACAAAAAAAAACTATTTACACTATACTATCCTTCGGTTCACATGCAAGGAAAGAAGTTTTTATACCACACATTCCTATCAAAGCTTCTGAAGACGATACATTTATACCATTTTAGAGAATGCAGTTTCCAGTCCGTTTATGTTTTGCATTAACAATAAACAAAGCCCAGGGCCAAATATTAGAATACGTTGGATTATACTTTTAAAAAACCTATTTTCTCACATGGAAAATTATATGTAGCTCTTTCCCGAGGTAAAACTTCTAAAAATGTAAAAGTACTAATCGCACAACAAAAAACTAGTAGTTTCGTTGAAAACAACGCTAGAAATGTGGTTTACAAAGAGATTTATTCAACTGCTACACTCAAATAAGTAAACACCCTTTGATGCCTTCTTCAAATGTATTTTATGACTTACCAAACAGCATACAGACACATCACTCTACGGTCCTAATGTTTCTTACCATTGTCATTGTTCCATCGTTTATTTCACTCATTCGACATTCTTAATTTTAAACGTCATATTACAGTAACATAAATTCCTTCTCTTTTTTGCAGGTAAGTCGTTGCACCCACCCAAAATGCAAATAACTAAACAAATATTGTAATCTCTCTATACAACACCAAATGTTACTTTCTCTGCATCAGTTAAAAGATAATCACATAAGTTGTCATGGACCATATTACTCCAAAAATTAGTGAGTTAAATGTATCTTACATTTATATTCATTGTTTTTATGAGTCAGTGGCCAGTATGTGAGACTTTTTAGACAATAAAGATTCTTTATTGTCTCAAAAGGCATCAAAATTTCAAATCAGTTACCTAATTAGCATATTAGCAACTGGTAGAATTGCTAGCAGCCTTGATTCTTCAACAACTTAACCAGATCCTTAACATCATCACCTTCTCCGAGACCCTGTAAATCTAGGACATTCAACACTGCCCAGCAGCCCTGATCAACACCCACAACTCCTCAGCGACTGCACTAGAGTTCATCATTCTAAATTTAAAAAAATGAAACAAAATGATAGTGTCTTAAATTCTCAAAGCTACATGCCTTGGAATAATAATGAGTACAAATTGTAAAAATTCAAAAACTTATAAAAATGTAAATTAAAACACTAAATCTTCAATATCTACTCTATAAATGTAAACTCTAATTTATTTTATTAAAATTGAATAAAAATCAAATTGTAAGTGATTCTAAAGCACGGGATAATATAAGTATGGGATAAAATAAGAGGAGACAAAAGGATATTTGATTAATTCAAGAGCATTAATAAGGCATTGCACTTTTAACAACAAAAACTGATCATATGAATATATACTTGTTGAGCTACTGTGGAAGGTCTTCTCATAATTTTTTCTAGAAATCGCTCAAGTCAATCTCTTTGTCATTCTTTTCCTTAATTTCATCCATAAAATATTTGTACCGGAAATTTTTTTTTAAAAAAATAAAACAGGTAAGGAGCTTCTCCCTGCATCAAAATACATTACCTAAGCTATTCATTGAGGTGAACCTGATCTTTCATTGCTTTTCAGAAGAGATCAAGATGCTTGCATTCGTAATATTTTCTTTGAAGTACAACTAACGGTAAAACTGACCAATTTCTTTTCCACTTTACCACATACATATTCTCTCTTCAAATGAATTTTAGAAGCAGCCAACCATTTAACATTCAAACTTTACTGTACAAGCAACATACTTCTACGTGCAAATAAAAAAAGGTAACACAACCACTAACCAGTCATTTCATCGAGCATTTCAAGAGCAAGAATCAGAGGTTCGGTGGAGTCTCGAAAACATCGTGTATGAGTCGAACAGCAACAACATGCTTCCTTAGAGCATCTAAAATGGTGATCCCCCATAACTCCCCCTAACTCCCACTTTTTCAATTTTTAAATAATATAATCACTCTCTCTCCTCCACCACCCCCTCCATAACTCTCCTCTCCAATTTAACTCCACTATCATAACTCAATTCCACATCATCATTGTCCCCACATCA
>JAULKM010062548.1:0-45890 GCA_032355605.1 Rubia tinctorum | reverse complement strand
AAAATACATGATTTTAATATGAAATTGAAACATAATTGTATTGAACCTACATTGTCTGCGTTCGACGCTGAAAGTCCATCGATAACTCTCTTTGCTATATTACAATGAGTAAACACAAAAAAAAAATTATGTTAGAATTGGGCAGCCCCCTAGTGATGTACACATAATATAGTCATAAGCAGAAGACATGAATTTCAACATTGAAAAAGTACCTGGTCAAATTCAAAGCGACGTCGCAAGCAGTGGAGATCGAAGTCTCAAAGTCCGACTAAAGGGCGACGCTGGACATCATAGATATGTCAATCATTTCATAGCATTTGCGACGTTGGTCATCGTCCGATCCTATATCATATGAGACGATTATCAGCGACCGACGTCGCACATTCAATCTGTGTTCATACGAATACGAGATTATCGTCCACAATCAACCGTAATCAAGCCTTTTTTATCACACCTTATAAACATTGCATTATCTTGAAAACACAAACAATATACACTCTATAACATGTTACACAATCATTATACTTTATGAAAATATCCAATCTCTGATCAATGAGAAAAAAAATATAGAAGGTATATGGTAATAAAGATGGAAATGAACATGGAATAGGTGTAAAAATACCTCAATTAATTTGAACACGGGATGCTCCATCCTCGTATGCTTGTTGATGTTTTAGAGAAGCAAGTTGATTGAGTTCTTTATTGGTTTTATTGGTGTGAATGGAAAGGATGGTATGTAGTTGGGTTTGGAGGAAGAGTGTTGTTGATGGGAAATGTGTGTTGTTGCTGAATGTTATTGAGATGAAAAATGTATGGGGAAATTTTGGATTTTGGCTCAAATTTTCAGTTCCCGCTTGAAAATTCAATTCAGCCGACGTCGCAAAGGGGTCGCTTTTGGATTCATTTTGTCTGACACATTTGCAACGTCGCACGTAAGGGTTAAAATCTATTTTTGGAAAAGTGTAGTAAAATAGTCCTTGTTAAGATTGTGACCCCTACCGACGACCCGTTCATGCACAAATGGGAACAACATTGTTCCAAAAATATGAATAAGAAATTGTTATCTCCAGTTCTGCATTTCAAGTTCTCCCTCTCTGTTAGAGGAACTTAAGTGCAAAATTATAAAAATGATTGACGAGGACCCCGGTCTATCCGCACATGACCAAATCGGAACATTGTGGTCGTGTACAGGTGAGTCAGTCAAGTATATCTCCAGTTTTACATTTCAAGTTCTCCCATTCTGTTGGAGGGACCCAAGTGCAAAATTATAAAAGTACACCGGCAGTCCCAAACCTGATTATGATCGGCCCGAAATGAAATTTTGGCATCCGAAGTTGAACTTATACTAACCGAGAGTAATAAAGAAACTGGTATTATTCCACATATATTTCCACAAGTTTTTCTAAATGACGCCTCGTATACTTGTAAGTAATCTTCTACAATTTACTCTATGCCATGTATTATTGCTTTAAAAATTATGATGGACATAATTCTATTATGTTTTTATTTATTCAAAACCAAGAATATGAAATTTCATGCGATTCTATGTGGTGGAAATTATCGTTCTCATAACGCTTATCGTAATGGTATTAATGAAATACTAACAAAAATGACGGACGATTACCCCGGTCTATCTGTCCATTACCAAATCGGAACATTGTGGTCTTGTATTGGTGAATCAGTTAAGTGTATCTCCAATTCGTGTATTGGGGAATCAGAACATTGTGGCCATTTTTTTCCTCAAAGGGTGCCACGTAGCAGCCTCTGATTGGGTATGTCCCCAGCATTTTTTTTAATTTTTTTTTTTGCATCAGTTGAACACATGGCCCACTCATGTGGTGCAACGTTTACCCTAAACCCTAAACCTGTCTCGACAATTTTTTTTTAAAAAAAATGAATTATTCAAAATTCTAAAATAATATATTTTCTTTTTAAAATTTAATTTTTTTACAAAAATCTGAATTTTATTTTAAAAATTGAAATAAATTTTGGTTTTTTAAAAATTGAAATTACATGCTTTTAAAAAAATGGTTCTCTTAATTATGGTTCATAAAATAATTTTTTAAAATTGAAATTAATTTTAAATATTAAATTATAAAAAATAAAATTCAATTCAAAAATTACAAATGTATTATTAAATTTCACATTCTAATTTATATTGGGTAGACAAATTTATTTAAATTAAATATTGAAGGTAAAATTAATTAGTTGGATAGAAAAAATTAAGTGAGTCCATGAAGTAGTTTTATATTAGTTTCAACCACTGTAATATAAAAATAAAGTAATTTTTTATGGCTTTAGTTGATAATATAGAAGAGAAATTGAATATTTAATAAAGTGTAATCCGCTGCACATGGGCACATGCTCTAATAGGTTATGACCCCACGGTCTAACCATTCAGTACGAAAAAGCAGGAAAATTATTGTAGTACTACATCGTCTCCATAAATATGTACTGAACTTCTCTCCATCATCTCTGTACTAGTGATTTTTCAGTTTGTAGAGAAGGAAAATGGGAACCCCTCTGGTGCCCTTTAACCTCTGTGTTCTACTTTTGCTTCTCGCAGGAATCGCCGCAGCATTCAGAAGCAGCCCAAATGGATCAGAATCTTGGGGATACGTTCAAGTCCGGCCAAGTAATCAAAGAATTTGATAATCATCCATTTCCAGATGTTCCGGGGATTGAATTCTTCTCTTCCTCATAATCGTAATGTTATGTTTTTCAGAGGCTCAAATGTTCTGGTTGCTCTATACAAGTCCAAACAGAATTAAGGATCCCGCCAAACCATGGCCAGTCGTTCTTTGGTTGCAGGGTGGACCTGTAAGTACTGTCTGAGTCTGACCTAATAAAAAGATAGAGTGTGTGAAACACGTGTGCGTTGGAAATGTGCAGGGCTCTTCAGGGGTTGGATATGGAAATTTCCAAGAGATTGGGCCTTTGGATATGTCCCTGATGCCAAGAAATTCAACATGGTTGCAGAAAGCTGATCTCCTATTTCTGGTTTGTTCTCTAATCTTTCAAACTAAGACTTAATGCCCTACAGTTTAATTGCTATTAGTAATAAATTAGTTTAACTAGCCTTCAAAAGACTATGTAGAACGGGTATGGTAAATAGGTCATGGTACCCGTACCTGATAAGGATTTGGTACGGATTCGGTCCGAGTACGTCCCCGGTACGATTTGACCTTTTGGGTAATTTGACCGGATATGGGTACGGTCAATGAAACGGTCAAGATGCATGAGTACGATTTGGGTACATTGTACCCAATTAAATCTGAATTAAAAAATTCTAAATTAAAATTCTAAATAAGAAAAAAACGAAAAAGTTGAAAGATAGAGCAAACCACTCCGTTCCTTCACCTTCATACTTGCGCCTCCTTTCGGCTTTCGACCATCTATGTTCAGCAAACCCATTCAATTCAATTCAACTCCTCTCCTAATCTTGTTATAGTTTATTTGCTAATTATTGTGATAAATATTAATTTTGAACTACAGTTGGATGTTTCCATTTACTTTAAATTGTTTACATTATAAAATCCTGTACAAAAACATATTATCTTTGATTTAGAAATGATTAATTATTAATATTAATATATATATTTTTAATTTTATTTATAATCTTACCCATTTCGTACCCGTACCTCCTAATTTTCAATTTATTGAATCATGTATCCATACCCGTACCCAGAATCGTACCGGTACTATTTAGTGAAAAGTCACTCTTTGCCTCAGCCGAATTTGCACACTTTTTAGTCAACTTTTTAATCTTGAGAAAGTTGACCATATATTGTGCAGATTCGGGTTGGACAGAGGGAATAGTTGATTTACTTCCTTAAACTAAGAGTGCACATTAAAGGTTGAAATTCCCACTGCAACTGCGACCATGTTCTGCTCCCTGTAAGTGTTTGGATTGTGCTTAGGGGTTCTTCCAGAAGGGAAGAAACCTCTTAACACCAATATTGAACAATCAGAATTTATAGTTTGGGGATGAAGGACGAAGACTGAGCTGATCAGCATTGATTGAATACATATATCCAGGATTATCCAGTTGGGACAGGATACAGCTACGTGGAGGATGATGATTTGTTCGTGAAGACGGATTTGGAGGCTGCGACTGATGGAACCGCATTGTTGATGGAGCTTTTTAATACCAATGAGACTCTTCAAAAGAGTCCGGTGTACATAGTAGCAGAGTCTTATGGTGGAAAGTTTGCTGTTACTCTTGCTTTATCTGCCTTAAAAGCTGTAGGGGCTGGAGAGTTGAAGCTTAATCTTGGAGGTGATTTTTATTTAAGCGTACAGTTTTGTTCTCCCAGTTTCCAGTTTCTGTTCTTGAATTGAAAGCCACTCTCCTCCTCAGGAGTTGCTCTAGGGGACTGTTGGATGTCACCAGGGGATTTCACAGTGAGCAGTTTCAAACTAACCATTTTCACCTTTTTACTGCGTGTTGTCAGTTTTTTTGTTTCATCCCTCTGATTTTTACATGAATTGCAGTCCGCATGGGGACCGCTTCTTAGAGATGTTGCTAGGATTGACAACAATGGTCTGGAGATATCGAACAGGTCGTTTATTTCAAATTCCTCCACAAAAATTACTTATTTGTTTATTACAAAAGGTGACCAAGTCTTTACCCTAAGTCCTGTTTATATCCCTAGTCGTTAGATAGATCGATTTATAATTAATATAATTATTTAGGTGAATTGATATTTTTTTTCATTTATTGCAGCGAAATTCTCATCATTTTGAAAAACTTTTAAAATATATTTTTAGATGTAAACAATTATAATTCAACCTTAAAATTTGTAAAAAAAATGATATTTGTCATAATTGGTCTAGAAGTTAGTCTGAGACGCGCTAAAGTTTTTAAATTTATTTAAATTAATTCAATTAATCAACGGTAAATAGATTTTTCGACAAATAATCTTAAATTTATAGTTAGTCAAAACATAATTCACCTTGCAATTTGTATATGCATGGCATACCAGGGATACATTGTGTACGGTATCCCCAGTAATTAAATAATATTTAATATTTTAAATTTAACTCGAACCCTAATATTTAGGTAGAGATAACTAACAAGTTTTCATGTTACTGATATATTTAGGGATACCGTTCTTACCATATTCGAATGTACGGTATAATTTACCTTCACCTTGTTCCAAACCATAAACCGCTTATATAAATAATTAACACACAACTTAAATTCGATCTTAGGATTTGCTTATCGGGTTTTGACCATGGTTTTACATAACTTGAACGGGACAATTGTATGATTTCAGATCCGACCGATTGAACAAATTGGTACAGTTCGGACTACACAACATCGATTTTGGCTCATGAGGGTTGTTCACAGTTTTGAAGATTTTTTTTAAAATTTATGTTGAATAGATCAAATTGGGGATAAAATCTGAAACTGACTTAATTTGCAGTGAAAAATCAGGATGGATGAATTTGACAAATACACTAAACTTTATGAACTATTTTTACTAATTTCCCCTTTTATTCTTTCCTCTTTTCATTGCTAGAAGGTGCTATGAACCTATGAATTTCATACATAAATTGATTGTGCTGTGATGTGATGTGACATGATGCAGTCTTGCTCTAAGAATTTCGCAGCAAATTGAGGCTGGCGATTTCAGTGGGGCCACAGACTCCTGGGGTGAACTGGAGGATGCTATAGCAAAGTACAGCAACAATGTGGTAAAAATACATCGTTCGTGATCATAGAATATGTCGAGCGAATGCAACTTATCTAGAATTGTTTTGAAAAGAAAAGAAAAAGTTATATTAGAATCATGCACTCCTACTATAAAATCAATGGTACTATATAGTGATGACTCATGATAGTTGATAGAGTGTTAACTTTCAATGTGAGATACTAACACGCCCCTCACGTGCAGCGGTATTAATCATTGCGCAAAAGTGAATATAAAGGGGTCACATGCCTGTGGGCTCTAATTCCATGTTAGAATCATGGACTTCTATCATAAAATCAATTGATACTATGTAGGGGTGACCCGGGATAGTTGTAACTATGTCAACTACCGATGTGGGACACTAACGACTTATTGTGCAGGATTTCTACAATTTCCTGTTGGATGAAAAGGAAGATCCTTTGGCCTTGACAACAACAGAGCTGAAACAAAGAGCGCGTGTGAATAGGTACTCTAGATACCTGAGCGCATTGAAAAATCCTTCTCCCGGAGGAGGTGATGCTGTTGATATTGATAGCTTGATGAATGGTGTCATTAAACACAAGTTCGGCATCCCACAAAATGTTTCGTGAGTTTTTCACTCCCTAACTTCTCCATCTATGCTTGTAAAGTGCTCGGAATCGATCAACTCACAGTATGTAATGTGTTGCCGCTTTTGATAGATGGGGAGGACAGGCGGGGGACGTTTTCAATGCCCTTTACAGTGACTTCATGAGGCCACGAATCAACGAGGTTACTGATTCATTGAATAGGCTTCGCTACTTATTTGCAGTTAAACCAAAAATACACGTTTTCTAAGATTTTGATTGTCTTTTGTGATGACCGATCAGGATTGAGGAATTTTTGTACTTTGTTAATTTTCCCTTTTCTTACAGGTTGATCAACTGTTAGATAAAGGAGTCCATGTTACCGTATACACCGGACAAGTGAGTAAAAGTTTATTTGTTTTTTTTATTTTTCCATAGCTTGCATGAAGCTATCTACAATTACTCATATTCATGCATACTGTGATTGGAAGCGTAGCGGAAAAAATGTGATAGGAATGTAAAAGTAATTTTTAGATGAATAAACCGATGACATTATATGCTAAGTTACGGCGGTATTTGAATTGCAGCTGGATCTGATTAGTGCAACCAAAGGAACGAATGCTTGGATTGAAAAGCTCAAGTAAGCAGCTACACCGCACTAGGTTTTTACTCTCAATAAGAAAATCAAAATGATTTGGTGTTGGTGTGTGAAATAGGTGGGATGGATTAAAATCGTTTTTGGCCATGAGCACAACTCCTTTGTACTGCGGAGATAAAGTAACCAGGGGTTTTACAAAGTCGTACAAAAATCTACATTTCTATTGGTTTCTTAAAGCCGGCCACTTTGTAAGTCAAACTATTCTCACCTGGTTTTAATAATCCATTCATCATATCTCTATTTGCACTGTGCTTTTTTGGACATTATTATATTTCAAAATTTAATCATATATTTGAATAGATATATAAATAACAATATTATCATACATGACATTATTAAATTCGCCGTAACAAGTATTTTTAAATATCAACTTTTTATTCGCTATTATAACATCATATTTGAAATTCTTAACATCAAATAAAGATAGTGAAAAATCCAATTTAAAATACTTTAATATACATCAAAAATAAAATATAAATAAGTAAACATCAAATTCAAATACTTAAATATCAAACGAAAAACTAAACTAAAATAGTAGGATATTAAATAAGCACTATAAATATAAACTAAATATAGCGAAACAAAGAACCCCCAATTCCATGTTTAGTGTACATATACCCCGAGTTCTTTGTTTGTGCACACATATCTATCAGTTTTTCAAACATTGATCTCCATCTATACGGGTATATATGCACTTTCAATAATAGGAGAATTATATATGCATTTGGGAGGGGGGTAATTGAGAGGTATATGTGCACTAAACAAAGAACTCGGGGACATGAATGCATTTTACTCTAATATTAATCATAAAATCATGATGGTTAAGCATAAAATAAGAACTCTAAAAGTATACATCAAATAAAATCATTAAAAATATACATCAATTAAAATAATGAAACATCAAATGCACACAACAAAGACTCGCAATATAAGAGTTAAACATATTGTAAAATAAAATAAAATTACACATCAAATGAGAATAATTAAAAATGAAATAAATACATTAAAAAATATATCAAACTAAAATATATAAAAATCAAATAAAAAGACATGTGAGTTTTAAAAATCAAATTGTGCATCAAAATGAGATACTGATATCAGAAAGAATAATACATGAGCATTATTTTTTTTAAAAATCACTGAAAAATAATACATCAATCAAAATGAAAGTATAAATTATAAACTTAAATTTAAGATAATAAAATACCATTTATTAGTGTCAGTATGTGTCAAGTGTCAAATTTTTACACATGTAAACACAATATTTACAATAAAAGATCAAAATGTATCTTTAAAACAAATAATTTTAGTGCCAAAAAAGTATTTTGAAAAAATCACAATGTTTGGTTGAAACATCAAGTAACTAAAATGAAACATCAAGTAATGAAAATGAAACATTATGTCGGGTAATAAAAATATGTGCACTGTGAAGAAATGACGAAAACAATTGATCCGTAAATTTCTTCGATTAGGATTCTTGACCAGCAAAATTCTTACTACCTGAAATCATTAATTTCCAGATATTTATTCTCAACACTCCCTAAACATGATATCTACATCCAGTCCTCTCCTCACTATAATAAATAAATAAATAAAATTAAATAGGTTGTTGATGTTGTGTTTGGCCATGTCCCTGTAAATCACATCTAAATAATAATTGATGAAATGGAAAAGTGTTTAAATAATCCTATTAAATTTCAAAAGTGCAGATATAATCATGTAAAATATGAGATTGGGAAACTAACTCAGAGTTTTTGTAAAATTGGACAACTATATCCATTTTGCTCAATTATAGTATTGATTCAACAAAGTCAACGTTTAACCAAAAATGAAAAGACAAATTTATCCCTAACTCAAAACTGAACATGTAGTAATAATTTTACCCATTCTTCTTCATCTTCAAACGTTTTCTTCTTCTTTTTCATATTCATTTATACCACCGCCGTGACATTACTCCAGAAACCCACACCAGCCCCGCCTATAACCCGTCGCCCAGAAACCCTTGGCCCCGCACACCCCATAATTATCAGAAACCCCAAGTTTCGCCGGAATTACAAAAACCTCTGCCCCATTCGCCCTCCTCCGCCCTCGTCGCCCTCCTCCACCAGCACCCCCGCTGCTCGGTAACCTTTCGCGGGCAAATAGAGTCAATGATGGCATTGGGTGAAAGTGATTGAAGAGTTTCTCCACCGCGCTGAAAGTTCACCTCTGAGAGTTATCACGGGAGCAAGAAAAACGGAAAAAATGGAAAAAAGAAAGGAAGAAAAAAGGAAAAAGAAAATATTAGTATTGTTAAAAAGCATGTAGGACATTACTGTTTTTTACTATTTTGGTTTTTAATTTTTTAATACAAGGGTAAAATGGTCATTTTGATGATTTCCTGTCAATTTGGTCGTTGACATTTTGGTTTACAATTTCTAGGGTTAAATTTGCACTTTTGAGCAAAACAAACAGTTAAAAACACATTTTTCTCTTGGTAAAATTAAAATAGTAAAAATATTAATTGTTAAACATTTAATGAAAACTCTAAAATAAACGAAAAATAAAATATTTAAACGACAAATTAAAAACTAAAATACACATGAAATTAAGATTATTAAACATAAAAGAAAACCTCTAAAATACACTTCAAAATTAAAATAATTAAACATCAAATACAAAAAACTCAAAATACATATCAAACTAAATTATTTAAACACAAAATAATTAAATAAAATACATGAAAAATAATAATAGTTATATATAAAATATGAAAAAATATATACTCATTAGAAAAGGTTAAATATCAAACAAAAAATGGGGGGCTTATGTTCCCTAAACAAAGAACTCGGGGACATGAATACACTTTACTCTAAAAATAAACATCAAATCATGATGATTAAGCATAAAATCAGAACTCTAAAAGTATACATCAAATAAATTCATTAAAAATATACACCAATTAAAATAATGAAACATCAAATGCACACAACAAAACTCGGAATAAAAGAGTTAAACATATTTTCAAATAAAATAAAATTACACATCAAATGATAATATTTAAAAATTAAATAAATACATTAAGAAATATAGCAAAATCAAATAGGTAAAAATCAAATAAAAACGCATGTGAGTTTTAAAAATCAAATTGTGCACCAAAATGTGATACTTATATCGGAAAGAATAATACGTGAGCATTAATTTGTTTTTTAAAAAAACCAATGGAAACTAATACATCAATCAAAATGAAAATATAAATTATAAAATTAAATTTAAGATAATAAAATACCACTAACTAGTGTCAACATGTATCAAGTGTCAAATTTTAACACATGTAAACAGAATATTTACAATAAAAGATCAAAATTTATCTTTAAAACAAATGATTTTAGTGGAAAAAAATAATTTGAAAATCATCACAGTGTTTGGTTGAAACATCAAGTAACTAAAATGAAACATCAAGTAATGAAAATGAAACATTAAGTTGGGTAATAAAAACCTGTGCATTACGCAAAAATGACGAAAAATAATAATCCTTGAATTTTTTCAATCCGGATTCTTGACCAGCGAAATTCTTACAACCAGGATTCATTAATTTCCAATTATTTATTCTCAACACTTCCCAAAAAATATATCTACACCCAGTCCTCTCCTCAATATAATAAATTAAATAGGGTGTTGATGTTTTGTTTGGCCTTGTCCCTGTAAATCACATCTAAATAATAGTTGATGAAATAGAAAAGTGATTAAATAATACTATTAAATTTCAAAAGATCAGATATAATCATGTAAAATATGAAAGTGTGAAACTAACTCAGAATTATTGTAAAATTGTACAACTATACCCATTTTGCTCAATTATGGTATTGATTCAATGAAGTCAACGTTTGACCAAAAATGAAAAGGCAAATTTATCCCTAACTCAAAACTGAACATGTAGTAACAATTCTACCCATTCTTCTTAATATTCTTCATCTTCAAACGTTTTCTTCTTCTTTTTCATCTTCATTTACGCCGCAGCCGCCATGACGTCGCTCCAGAAACCCACATCAGCCCCGCCTCTAACCCGTCGCCTAGAAACCCAGTGATATGAATCTCCTTGCAAAAACTCTGGATTGCAGAATTTTATATTTTTGACAATAATAGGAATTTCTCAAAAATCTATAATGGTCGTACGAAATTCAGACTCTAACCCTCGGGGTAATCTAATTTTGACTTCTTCACTAACTAGCCCACAGGATTAGATCAAAAGGTTTATTGATACTTAATTAACCCGCAGGATTAAACAACAATAAAGACGCTCTCAAGGAATAAGTATAACTTGAAATTCTAAATATTTGATTGAAAAAGGGTGATAAAAAACGTGGACAAGTCCCTCTATTTATAGGGGTAACCTCGGCCACGGACCTTAAACATAATTGGAAACTGAATCGAATTATGGCCGTTTGAAGAAGCTAAAATCACATCCAACTAAAATGCCTATTTTAAACCCTAATTTGGCCGTCCCCTTCAAGAAGAAGTCTTGAAGAATATTACCTAAATTAGTATTACCAAATCTAATTCTAATCAGAATAAAATACCATATTTTTGAAAACCCTAATGGACTGGGTCGAAAATATTAACTCCTTAGAAGCCCACATGGGCGAGTTATTGGAATGAAATAAAAAAAATGTTCCAATAGTTTACAATGATCACACTACCTCATTAAAAAACCCAATGGGAAAAAGAGTGTAGAGTTCTTCACGACGTCTTCAGTTAATCGACAAGCTTGATTATTAATTCCAGGCATAGCCGACTTATTCTTTAATTCTTCGTCAAGAAGTTGATCCATCAAAGCATTCAATGATGCATCTCTAATATTTGTTCTTGACCTTGTCATCGGTCCAGCCATATTATTTAGAGAATCCCGAACATAAACCTTGAATGTTTGATCAAGCCCTAGAATGTCTTCATTTATGATGGTAATCATTTTGGCATCTCTATCACCCTAGCCCCATCACCCCGCACACCCCATAATTATAAGAAACTCCTAGTTCCGTCGAAATTTAAAAAAACTCTGCCCCCATCGCCCTCCTCCACCCTCGTCGCCTTCCTCCACCAGCACCTCCGCCGCTCGGTAACCCTCCCCTGAAAAATAGAGTGAATAATGGCGTTGGGCGAAAGTGATTGAAGAGTTTCACCACCGCGCTGAGAGTTCACCTCTGCCAGTTATCACGGGAGTAAGACAAATGGAAAAAGAAAATCAAAAAAAGAAAGAAAAAAGGAAAAAGGAAAAAGAAAATATTGCTTTTGTTAAAAAGCATGGAGGGCATTACTGTTTTTTACTATTTTTTGGTTTTTATTTTTTAATATAGGGTTTTAATGGTCATTTCGATGATTTCCGATCAATTTGTTCATTGACATTTAGGTCTACAATTTCTAGGGTTAGATTTGCACTTTCTAATCTTACAAGGTTATATATACACTTTTGAACAAAACATAGGGTTAAAAATACACTTTTCTCTTGGTAAAATTAAAATAGTATAAATATTAAATTGCTAAACATGAAATGAAAACTCTAAAATACACGAAATTAAAATATTTAAACATCAAATTAACAACTAAAATACACATTAAATTAATATTATTAAACATAAAAGAAAATCTCTAAAATACACATCAAAATTAAAATAATTAAACATAAAAAAAACTCAAAATACATATCAAACTAAATTATTTAAACATAAAATTATCAAACGAAACATTAAAATTATAAAGTCTACACGTATAATAAAATATTAAAATCATACACAATCTCTAATACTATTTAAACATAAAATAATATTTTGGGTTTAAATATTGTGGAGTACTAAAGAGGAGGTCTTATGACAAACTATCCTTAAGTTTGTGATTGTTCACTGTATTTTTTTAATTTGTACATGCATTTGTTAAACTAAACACTAAATTTAAAATTTAAATAAACTATTTTAAAATTAAATATTGTACTTTTTTATGTTATTTTTTTCACATTCAAAAACACCTTATTACATGTTTAACTTATGAATTGCAATGATTAAAATTTAAAAATACAGCTTTTAAGTCAAAATATAAAGACACATGTCTGTAAGTTTATTGATATGCTACTT
Organism: Rubia tinctorum; assembly: GCA_032355605.1. Classification (NCBI taxonomy): domain Eukaryota; kingdom Viridiplantae; phylum Streptophyta; class Magnoliopsida; order Gentianales; family Rubiaceae; genus Rubia; species Rubia tinctorum. Next base: position 32,887 of record JAULKM010062548.1, on the reverse strand, counting down.
TTCCGTAACTTCCATTGTACTAAAACACACACCAAATTAAAAATATTTAAACATCAAACAAAATATTAAAATACATATTGGAATAGTTAAATATCAAATAAATACACTAAATAACTCAAATCAAATCAACAAATTAAAATTCTAATATACACATCAATTTCAAAACATTAAAGTGCACACCAAAATATGACACTGAGAAAAACATATCAATAGTAATATTTAGAAAATCAATTATTACTAATGACCTATTATATAAGATACTAATATTAGGAAAAAATAGATATTATGTAAAAATAAGATTGAAAAGCTAACATAGCAATCAAAATAAGAGTATGAGTTAAAAGTTTGAAAACTAAAATAATAAAATATCACAAATAGAGTTTTAAAGTATGATTTTTTAAAAAAAATAAAGCATATAAATACGATTTCATACATTTCAAGATCATAATGTAATTTCAAAACACATTTATTTAGTGAAAAAAGTGCAGCTGACAAAAACATAAAAAGATTTAAATGAAATATCGAGTAACGTAGTTGAAATTCACATCGCACAGTATTGAGAGAAATTTTTTACCCGTGAATTTTTTCACCAGGGTTCTTGACCCATGAAACTATTATGATCTAAAGCATCTGATACATTGAAAAACTAATATATACTGTACACCCAAACCACTCCTTATTTCACAAAAAATTTATATACTCATTTAATTTAAAATTTCTTCCTCTTTAGTACTTATGAAAACTCTATTTTAATTTTTCTATCATCATAAAATGATTTCATACAAAATTCTATCATGCAGTAATTGTGCAGATTAAGAAAGAAGGAGCGGTTATCATTGTTTAACTAGATTGCAATGATTCAAAGATGCGTAATGGTAATTAACTTGTGTTGCAGGTACCCGTTGACCAGCCCTGTCTAGCGTTGGAAATGATAGGTAGCATTACTGGATCTCCCGTGGCTGCAGATTAGCAACAAGCCAGAATAATCCATTTATAAGGAAATGAAGAAATTCTCCAGCTCCCGGAATAAATCTAAATAAGAATAATCGCTTCATTTTCCTTTTTCTGAATAAGGCTGTTAAGTTTAAGTAAGTCGGCTATTTTTAGCTGGTGTTTGTAATGTAAAATGGGTATTTTCATTTTATTTTTATTAAAATTAATTTTAAAGAGTAAAGTACATGTTTCCTCTTTACACTTTGTTCCACATAGGAAATTTAGGAGATTTTATTTTTTATAATCAATCATATATTTGAAAACAGAAGAGGCATTATATACAGTTTTTTCCTAATCTACTCGGTACATTATGTTCATTAATAATTAAACTACGATTAATTTTATTACATTGGAAATAACATAAATGAGAAATAAACAGTAGGATTTGATGCACCGTTCCTTCGATCTCCCAAGGAGTTGAATCCGGTTGATTCATAGACGATGCAAAAACTGTTGAATCATTGTATACCAACACTTGTAAAGCTTCTCTTCTCAGAGTAGCTTTAATTGCTCACAAGCAAGTTTCAACTTCAGCCTGTAGATGTGAGTTCATTACAGGAAAATAGGTACATAGACACATGTATGTCAGTGCTGGGAGAGTAATACTGATGCTAGGAATTTCATAGGCACGATTAATCTGACAAGTGAAGCAAAATACCGGTGCCTATAAATAAATCCAGCACTGGTTCACTGAATACTGGTGCTAGATAACAATGCCTTCTAAGAAAAAATGTTTGAATTTTGATACTTTTCATCATCAATTTTGGCTGAATGACATATACTAGTGCTAAAAACGATGCCTATGACCAAAATAGTAATTTTGGTGGGTAAAATTGTGGTAGGAAAATAGCTAGCACCGGTGTAAGTTATAATATACCGGTGCTAGGAGTGCATTTAATGCTCACCTACCTTTTTTTGTTGGTAAAAAGTTAATTTTTTGGGAGATAGTTCATTAAATAAAGTGTAGAAGGGTGTGTTTGTAATATTTGGGGGCCACGGTATAATTTACAAAAAAATGTGTATTCGTAAAATTTGTTTTGATTCGAGACCCCTCTGTTCCCCTGTTTAGGCCCAAATCGGCAAGTCGCGATCGTTTGTTGGAGAAATGCACTTTGGTGTTGCCAATTTTGTGATTCAATGCCTCTAACTTTCTTGGAGGGATCTAAGTGCAAAAAGTAAAAAAAGTTTACTCATAACTCCAAATTGAAATCCGCTCCAGCGTAATCCTACCATATACACCCCAATTTGTTTTTCATGTCTCCAAGGGAATATCAATACTGTAACCATATCTTATTTAGTTGCATTTTGGTTTTCCCAATTTTTAAGAAGCGGTGATAGGTATAGTGAAAATTCATAGTGAAACTCATAGTGAATGATATGGGTGCTAGTAAAAGACTAAATCACTATTCACTTTCCTTAAAAATTTAAACTAATGAGGGATGCATATGTCTTTTCATTATTGCCACATCAGTCACTGTGTGGGTTCACTATAAATTTTCAATCTCTTTATCATTACTATTTATTATTTCACCCAAAAAATTATTTCAATAACAAAAATCGTATATTTTGGAGAAATGGATAACTGGATAACACAATTTTGGGCCACGGTGTAATTTTGGAAGAATTATATTACAAGCTCTTCCGCTCACCCATTCTAGCCCAAATTTCAATAACGTAATTGTATCATTTAATTGCATTTTCGTTTCTCCAATTTTGTGATCTGCCACCTCCAAATTTCTTCTCATGGACATAATTGTAAAAATGAAATGGTTAACTTAGAGGGGAAAATATACTTGCAGCGGCATTATTTTTCAGTCATGCCAGTGCTACTGTGTGGTGGGAAAATAAAATTTCTGAATTTTCGTCCAATATTTTTTGATTGATTTTTTATGAGCATCAGTAGCACCATCATAGGCACCGGCCAGACTACCAGTGCTAAGTACTTAGAATATTTTTCTTCCCATTGTTCTCAGTGGAAAAAACTTAAACGCTCATTTAAAGCAGCATCATGCAACTGCTTTTGAAATACATAGGCACCAGTATGATCACCATAGGCCCCGATTTTCATAGCGGTGTTCGATACTAAGAATATTTTTCTTCGCTTTGTTCTTAGGTGGAAAAAATTATAAATCTCATTTAAAGCAGCATCACGCAGCTGCGGTTAAAGTACCTAGAATCGATATGATCAACATAGGCACCGATTTCCATACCGGTGCTAGGCACTTAAAAAATAAAGCTCAACTTGGCCCAAGTTAGAGCACCCAAACCTTAATCATATAAAACCGTCCACTCCTAATAATCCTCACTTCCCCTGCTCTGATAATCCACAATGGATCATCCAGATCCACAACCGGCGCATTCCGGTCGTAGTCTCCGCCGCAGCGGCGCACCAGCCCCGACACCATCTGACCCGCAACGTTCGGGGTTGTTCTAATCAAAGGAGTTAACCCGCGGGATGAAAGAATCAAATACAAGAATTTATAGTGTTGTTCCCATATTCACTCCTAACTACGACGTAGCTAGTGGTAAGTCCAGGTGTCGTCCAAAGAGACACTAGTACTAATAAGTTAGCCAAACACAACCTAAGATCTGGCGTCACCCCTATTGTGTGTCAAGAATAACTTATGCTAACAAGCAAATGAGGTTTTTGCTTAATTAACAACTACGAGCATATGAGTAAAGCAAAGTAAGATATCAATTAACTAATATTTAGGGGTATTTGGTAACATGATCGACAAATGGATTTGATCCTAGATTCTATTCACATAAGGACACCTACCTTCATGTTTATGTCACATTGTGTGAAGATGGCCGGGAATTCCAACTATCTGTCACACAGTGGTTTTTCACCCGTTAAACCATCTCGCCTCCTCCACGATTATGGATGCACCTCGATCTTTCGATATCGAAACACCCCCGTGATCTCACTCTCAGTGATAACGAGCCTCTGCTCAAAGGACTTAAGTCTAGCACATGTTGCAATTTTTAGATGTGGAGTAAGGATATTATATCATTGGGCTCTCCACTATGGACAATGATCCTGGGCCTAGAATGGAAAAGGGATCAGTTTCTTATGATGACTCTTGGGTTAACACGACCCTAGTTGCTAAAAACTATGAACACTCAATTATCGGGGTACGCAAGTGTTTCCCCGTTAGGAATTTCTATAGAGGAACCCACTGTCTACTGCTCCAAACATGCAATTCCTCACACGACTAGCCAATTAGATTAAAGTCCAACTAATCGCCTTGGTACTCACAAGATAGATTTAAAGAACACATCCCCCCGGTACTCTCCAGACTACAATGACACCTCTAATGTAACACTCCCAAATTAGCATTCAAGCCTAGTATGGTATTATGTAATGAATGAAATGATGTGCGCATCATAAAACATATCATATCATAAATCATACAAGAATATAAGACACAAATCATACACAAATATCTATAACATAGAAAATTAGAGGAATCTAAGAATCTCAGATATCCAATGTCAAATCATGAATACAAATACTACCTTAAGAAATAAATCTACTATGATGTTATTAAATATGTGGCATTCATTGAAAGAAATGCCATGGATCTAAGAATTAAATGAAGAAGATGAAGAACCCTAGAGAGAGAAATATTCTAGCCTACCTTCCTACCCACTACTCTCTAAAAGTGAACATATGACTACTCATTAAAACCTAGAAAACTAAATGATCTTTTTATAGAAGAAGATAAATGTGCTTAAAAATACCAATTTGGAACCTTTCCACGCTAGCACGGGCTGTGTCGGATTGCACGGCACAGGGAGCATGACCCATGTAATTGTGTACGGAGCCTCATCCCAGTGACTGAAAAATGAGGTTCGAGCACACAGACCGTGCTAGTTTTTAGGGCCCATAGTCTGGATGCTCATTTTTTCCTTCTGAGCACACGAGGAATGCCAAAATGCACGTACCTTCTTCTGGACTTAAGTCTCCATCAGTTCGTCGTGCACGGGTGGTACAAGTTTTCATGGACCGTGTTGGGTTCCATCAAATCCCCCACACTTAATCTTTTACTCGTTCTTGAGTAAACAAGAACAAGCAATGATCTAAGTGTAAACTAATCTGCAAAGTCTTCCCAAAACATCCAACATTTTATTCCTAGACTACCCTAGCCCCAAGACATAAGAATCCCACACACTCTCATATTCCGAACCTATGATATCTTAAACAACCACTGATGAGATCCTAGAAGCATGTGTTTCTTAATGCACCTAACACATATTTTAGTAATTTTTGTATGGTTGATTTCTAGGTTTAAGTAGGTTTACATTACATGGTGTTTAGATAGCCATTGTTTGTTTTCTTGTCTGATTCCTCTTTTATAGATTATTTAGATCTAATGTATATTATATCCTTATGAGCATCTAGATCTTATTTTGTGAGCTTCATTGTAGATCGCTCATAAGCACTTCAGAGTAGATTAGTGAAGGTCATTCAAAAGAATGGTAGAGGATATTTGAAGGGCATTAGAAAGGATGGAAGTAGATTTAAGGCCACACGCTTAATCGTGGTAGTAGATGGGATGCGCCGAAGAAAAATAGTTAAAGTTTGGAAGAATTAGAAGACTGGCATGACCTGTGCCCCTTTGCACGACCCATGCCAACCAAATGGATCATGCGCCTAAGTACTGGCACATGATGTATCCTTTTACATGGCCTATGCACCATGAAGGTCAATACTTGAAGTTCCAGTTTGCACCCCAAAGCCTTATGCTCAGTCGCTCCTTTAGAAGCCGAAGATTTCAACTCCAGACCGCGCCCACGTGCATCTGCACAGGCCATGCCACTCAGACAACCAAATGCACCTTCTAGTCCGCGGGCCATAAGGAATTGCATGGTTCGCATGCTTAGTTTGGTCGGGAACCATGTCCACTCGCGCGGCCCGTGTGCTTTGGCACGGGCCATGCAGCGAAAGCCACGTGCTATTGCATGTCCTATGCTAATGTGGCTTCTAGGGTTTCCCTTTGTTTTGGGCCTCTCTAAGCTTCATTTCCCACCTACTGTATACGGATCACTAGTATACTAGGGTTTAGAGAGCCTTCATAATTGTAATTTCTATTTCCTAGATCTAAGAGTAGGTGGAGAAAGAAAGAGACTAACACTTCTCTCTTATTTTATTATTTCATAGTTTATCCCTATTGCATTGAATCTAATGCTTGAATTGGGTTCAATTTCCATGAAGTAGTGTAACTGCTTGGGGATTTAATTTCGGGACTAGGTAATGATTTTGTGAGATTCTAGATCTTCCTATCTTTTATTTTTATGAATATTCATGTTTGATTTGGGCTTTAAATTATTCTGAGATGCATGTTATAAATATATTCGATGATGCACTATAGTTTCATATGTGGCATGTATCGTGCTTGACTCTTTTGCCCATTGGAAGTGTCTGTTTAGGCATATTGTAGGTTCGTGAGTCCCGACTTTGTGAGTGTATGCATATAAGATTGTGACCACCATCTCCAATTGTTATATCCTAACATTACTGGATCGAACCCCAGTAGATTCGGCATGGTAGTTTGTAGCAACTAGGTTGTAGTGTAGCGATCATCGTCATTTCAACTCTGGAGTCATTGTGAGACGCCAATTCCTTTACCTCTATAGCCCTAGGGATAAGCATCCATAGTGGAATGCCTGGGATGTATTTCCTTATGGGAAGGAATTGTGGTATCTAAAGGTGTGATCTAAGTCCCTTTTCTAGTTAGAGAGGCAGTGTTGATAGGATTAAAATGAACTTAGGTACCTTTGTGTGACAGACATTGGGAAGTGTCGACTATCACCCGCACTATGTGAAAAAGATATGAGATAGGTTTATATGTCTTATATTTGATAGATCTAGGATCAAAGTCATTTATCGGTCTTGTTACACAAATATCCCCAAGGATATATTAATATAGTTCGTTCTCTTGTTTTGCATCATCAGTAGTTTTTAGACAAAAACCCCCCAAACCCCATGTTTGTAGCACTAGACATTCCAGACACACAATTGGAGTGACACCAATTGTGAGTTGTGTTTAGTTAACTTTTGAATTCTAATATCTCTAGAATGATCCCGGACTTGCCACAAGCTACTATCTAGTAGTTGGTAGTGAGCACATGAGCAATAATATAAATTGCTCTGCTTGAAAAGGTTGGTTATTTAACGACCATGTGGAGTGGGAATCAAATTTTGGCGCCGCTGCCTGGGATGCTGGTTTAAATTTGATAGTTAGCTTACATGATTAGTTGTTAGTAGTTGGCAGTGTTTTTCTTTTTGTAGATTTAGTTGGTTATTATGTTGAGCTTCTTTATAGTTTTTCCTGTTACTCATAATTTGGTTTTCTAGTGTTCACTTTTGACAGGTAGTGTTTGGCTTCTTGTTTTTGGACATACCCATGCTACAAACTTAGGAGCTCTACAATATCTACTAGAAAATGTTGGTGGTCGAAAAAGGAGAAAGAGGAGAAGTTTTGTAGGGGCCAATCATTTTTTTTGAGGAAGAAAGAGTTGAGATGGCAGAAGACAACAGAATGCCTAGGGAGTTGATGGCTCCAAGTTTTGAGAATCAACCCCTTTGCATCGTCTTCCTGCCTTTACCGCTCAATGTCACTTGTGAGCTAAAAAGCGGTATGATACAGTGCTTGCCCACTTTTCACGGGATGTCCATAGAGGATCCCAACAAACACCTCTCGGAGTTTCTTTTGGTTTGTACCAATATGAAACCACCAGGGGTGTCAGAAAAGGACTACAATTATAAGTTTTTTCCTTTTTCGTTGAGAAATGCGGCTAATGATTGGCTCTATTACCTCACCTCACAGAGAGATATGAAGCGCATATTTCTCGAGAAGCACTTCCCAGCTTCGAAGTCTTTGATATTTGATGCAGGCAGAAGCTTTGTAGAACAGATACGATCTCGATTGTTGATTCGCGCACGAATTCCAATCGAAAATCCTTCCGAAACCCGTTGATTCAAGACACTTGAATACCAGATTTGGGCATCAAATTCAAGCTCTTCAAGAACAAGAAATTGGAGAGAAAATTCACAATGTTTATTTCATCCAAAAACCTCCCACAAATCCAACATACAAAGCATTTAAATAGTTTCACCTACAAACTGATGCAAAAAGCCAAAGGCTGAAATTACAAAAAAAAAAGAAGGAAAACCATGCAAAAGGAAAACAAATCCCATGCAAAAGGGAAACAAATCATGCTAAATCGTTTCCAAAAACATGCATGGAAAACACCATGCAAAAGGGAAACAAGACAATAGAATATTGCATGAAGATTTTCGAAAATCTTCCTCAGCGGAGATTTTCAATCCGCATCATTCTCCTCAGCGGAGAGAAAATTCGTCCTCGAATTTGACAGCCGACTTGCACCGGGACTCGCCTCCATCGCCCCTCTTGTGTCGACGCCAGAGTCGTCTCTGTAAAACAACTTACCTTAATATGCGTTCCCACAACCACCACATGATGCCTTCAAAATTTCTCTTTCTTTCTCCATGCTTGCGCATTGTTCCTGAACCTGCTCTAGCTCTACAGATTCCCGACTGATTAATCGAGCCCACGGTCACCACGAATTTCACGCTAATGGATTCATTCAGTGTGGCCGCTTCGTTGGCCTTACTTGGCACCAAAACAGTTTCATCGTGAGCGACTTCATCGTACTTCACTTCGTTGTATACAGGCTCGTCATATATGGTATCAGTGTACACGGTGTTTTCGAACAAGGGCATATCGCACATGGTCTCGCTATAGATAGCTTCGGTGTACTCGTCGTATATGGGGTTATCGTGTATTACCCTATTGGATTCAGCTTCATCGTACAGCGTTGGACGAACAAGCGTTGACATTTTTGGAGCGAATGGAAAGGCGCTGAAAACGTTGAAGACGAAGGAGACGCGAGTTCGAGCAGCATGGAAAGTTTCCAGCATGGAAAGTTTCCAGCATGGAAAGGATTGTTTTATTCCTTTTGCATGAATATTTTAGCGTGTTTTTGTCTTTTGTTCGCATGCATGTTTTTGGAAACAATCAGCATGGTTTGTTTCCCTTGTTTTGCATGCAGATTTGTTTTCCTTTTGCTAGCTTTCCTTTTGCATGCAGATTTGCTTGCCTTTTGCAGGGAACATACAGCTGTACGCTGTATCTTTTACATGTTTTCCATTTTTTTTGTAGTTTTGGGCCTTTGGCCTTTTGCTTTAGGGTTTGTAGGGGAAGTATTTAAACTCTTGTATGTTGGATTTGTGGAGGTTTTGGGATGAAATAAATATTGCGACTTTTCTCTTCCATTTCTTGTTCTTGAAGAGCTTGAATTTGATGCCCAAATATGGTATTCAAGTGTCTTGAATCAACGGGTTTCAGAAGGATTTTCGATTGGAATTCGTGCGCGAATCAACAATCGAGATCGTATCTGTTCTACAAAGCTTCCGCCTGCATCAGTTGGGTCTATCGCTCGTTCCAAAAATGTCAAAAATGCTGCTCGAGGACGTATTCCCTGAAGAGTTGCCTTATACTCTACCTCCTCTCCGTGATATTCAACATCACATTGACTTAGAACCAGGGGCAACCTTACCACACCGGCCACACTACCGAATGAGTCCGAGAGAACATGAGGAGCTCCGAAGGCAAGTTGAAGAGCTTCTCGCAAAGGGGCACATTCGAGAGAGCATGAGCCCAGTGGCGGTACCGGCCTTGTTGACACCAAAGAAAGATGGTTCTTGGCGTATGTGTGTCGATAGCCGAGCAATCAACAAGATCACAGTCAGGTACCATTTTCCCATTCCACGCTTTGATGACCTACTTGATCGGATTAGCGGCGCAACAATCTTCTTGCGCTTAGATTTGAAGAGCGGGTATTATCAAATTTGCATGCGCCCCGGGGATGAGTGGAAATCAGCGTTCAAAACGCGAGAGAGGCTATACGAGTGGATGGTAATGCCTTTTGGGTTATCCAATGCCCCAAGCACGTTCATGCGAGTGATGAATCAACTCCTACGACCGTTCATTGGCCGGTTTGTCGTTGTATACTTCGGTGATATTCTGATCTATAGCACCACTCCTGACATGCACCTTGAGCACGTGCGAGAAGTACTGAGTGTGCTACGACGAGAGAAGTTTTATGCCACAGTGAAGAAGTGTGTGTTCCTAACAACTACGGTTTTGTTTCTGGGGTATGTTATTTCTGGAGACGGACTACGAGTCGACGAGGCGAAAGTTAAGGCAGTTCGGGAGTGGCCTAGGCCAGGTTTGATCACCGAAATACAGAGTTTTCACGGCCTCACATCCTTTTATAGACGTTTCATTCCTCACTTCAGCGGGATCATGGCCCCAATCACAGATTGTATGAGAGGCACCAAGTTCGATTAGACAAAGGACGCCGAGGCGGCATTTAATCTGATCAAAGAGCGACTCTCCACTGCCCCCATTTTGGTCTTGCCAAATTTCTCACTCCCTTTCGAGTTACATACAGACGCTTCAAAAACAGGTATCGGAGGAGTCCTTAGCCAGCAAGGGAGACCTGTGGCGTACTATAGTGAGAAGGTCGTGGGCGTTCGGCTTAATTATAACACCTACGATGTCGAGTTCTACGCCGTGGTCCAAGCCGTCGAGCACTGGAGGCATTATTTGTTTCATCGAGAGTTTGTACTATACACCGACCACGATTCTCTACGCCACCTACATCGTCAAGACAAGGTGTCGGCCCGACATGCAAGGTGGATCTCTTTCCTAGAAGGTTTCACCTTTGTTGTGAATCACAAAGCGTGTGTTACCAACCGCGTCGCCGATGCCCTTAGTCGACGAACCAATCTATTGGTCACCATGAGAGTCGAAGTACCTGGGTTTGACTCCTTCCATGAGTTGTTCACCACTGATCCTTACTTCTCAACAATCCTCGGGGACGTCCAAGCCGGCAAGCGTTCGGACTTCCTTCTCCACAGTGGGTTCCTGTTTCATGGGAATCAACTATGCGTTCCCAATTGTAGTTGGCGCCTTCAAATAATTCAGGAGTTGCATGGGGTGGGGCACGTCGGAAGAGATCGCACACTCCAACTTGTTCAGTCCTCTTACTTTTGGCTGGGATTGCGCCGCGACGTACACAAGTTTGTGAAGCGATGTCGTATATGCCAGCTATCGAAGGGTGGAGCAACTAATGCAGGACTCTACATGCCACTTCCCGTACCTTCGCAACCATGGGTTGACATCAGTATGGACTTTGTGTTGGGTCTTCCACGAACTCAGCGGGGTAGTGACTCGATCTTTGTTGTGGTCGACCGATTCTCCAAAATGGCGCACTTCAATCCATGCAAGAAGACAACAGATGCTTTGAATGTGGCCCAGTTATTCTTTCGTGACGTCTGCCGTCTACATGGTCTTCCGGCATCCATCGTGTCCGATCGTGACACTCGATTTCTTAGCCACTTTTGGAGAAGCTTGTGAAAAATGGTGAATACAAAGCTTAACTTCAGCAGCGCTTATCACCCTCAAACGGATGGTCAAACCGAGGTCGTCAACCGATCCCTCGGAAATCTACTTCGCTGCCTCGTTGGTGATCATCCGAAGAGCTGGGATCAGAAGCTTAGCCAAGCAGAGTTCGCTCACAATCATGCTATCAATCGCAGTACGGGATTCAGCCCTTTCCAAGTTGTTTATTCTACCCAGCCGCGTGGACCATTAGACCTCATTCCCGTTCCGGAAACGAGCGATGTGCACGGCAAAGCTGCTGATTTTGTTGCCAAATTGCTGGACGTTCACAAAATGATGCGCGATAACTTATCAGCCTCCAACGCGAAATACAAGGAGCGAGCGAACCATCATCGTCGACACATTGAGTTTGAAGTTTGCGACTTTGTGTGGGTTGTCCTCACCAAAGAGCGTTTCTCGATCGGCGACTACAACAAGCTGGCAGCGAAAAAGATTGGCCCTGTGGAGATCATTGAGAAAGTAAACCCGAACGCCTATCATCTCAAGCTTCCAAGCCATATCCGCACTGCCGACGTGTTTAATGTGAAGCATCTTATTCCGTTCCACGGTGACTCCTCCGACGACGATGTGGACCCGACTTCGAGGACGAATTCTTTTCACCCCGGGGAGAATGATGCGGAACGAGCGATGGACGAACAAGCGTTGACATTTTTGGAGCGAATGGAAAGGCGCTGCAAACGTTGAAGACGAAGGAGACGTGAGTTCGAGCAGCATGGAAAGGATTGTTTTATTCCTTTTGCATGAAGATTTTAGCGTGTTTTTGTCTTTTGTTCGCATGCATTTTTTGGAAACAATCAGCATGGTTTGTTTCCCTTGTTTTGCATGCAGATTTGTTTTCCTTTTGCTAGCTTTCCTTTTGCATGCAGATTTGCTTGCCTTTTGCAGGGAACATACAGCTGTACGCTGTATCTTTTACATGTTTTCCATTTTTTTTGTAGTTTTGGGCCTTTGGCCTTTTGCTTTAGGGTTTGTAGGGGAAGTATTTAAACTCTTGTATGTTGGATTTGTGGAGGTTTTGGGATGAAATAAATATTGCGACTTTTCTCTTCCATTTCTTGTTCTTGAAGAGCTTGAATTTGATGCCCAAATATGGTATTCAAGTGTCTTGAATCAACGGGTTTCAGAAGGATTTTCGATTGGAATTCGTGCGCGAATCAACAATCGAGATCGTATCTGTTCTACAAAGCTTCCGCCTGCATCAATATTGAAGAAGCAGTTGTTCAATATTTGCAACTCCCGAACAAGTCTTTGTATGAGTATTGGGAGAGGTTTAAGCGTCTGTTGGCTAGCTGTCCTTATGATCCATTTAAGGAAGGCGATCTTGTACTACCTCTTTAAGGGCTTGTGTTATGAGAACATGCACATGGTGAACGCGGTATGTAATAGTGCGATAGAAAACAAAATCCTCAAAGATGCTATGACCTTGTTCGAGGAGATGGAAAATGTTAAACGGTTGTTTAGGACCCAGTCACGAGTGAAGACTTTGGAATACCCCGCTCATTACCCCAAGCTTAAAGACCATGTCCAAGATCTTGCTTCAATTATGAAGGAATTTATGCAGGGGAGGATGCAACAAGTGAAAGTGTGCGGGATTTACAGCTTAGACCATCCGATCAACATATGTCCACAAGTTGTGGATGACTTTGAGGAGGTAAAGACCTTGGATTTTAATGGTGGGAATTGACAGTGTGCTAGAGGGCACAACAAGAGTTCCGAGGGTACCAAGGTGGAGATCGTTAAGACCCTTATGAAAACTCGTTCAATCCACGCTATCGTGACCACCCAAACTTTCACTAGCGTGATAACAACCAAGGGTACAATCGAGGAGGACCACATCAACCTTACTTGAGGGGAGAAAGGCCATCTAACACCATTGCTCCAACTTATAGGTCGGATTGGGAAGAGATTCTTGAGGCAATTGTACAATTGGAAAATAAAAGTGACACGTTCGTGGAGCGAATAAGAAGGTAAATTGAAAAACCTTGAAGTGCAAGATGGTCAACTTGCCATTTCGGTGAGCCGACTCGAGGCTAGAGACTCCGGAAAGCTACCATCCCAACCCAAGGTGAATCCACGCAATGTGAGTGTAATTAAATTGAGAAGTGGGAAAGAGGTACGTGAAGTTGAGAAAAAGGTTGTGCAAGAAAATGACAAATTGGTGGAAAATAACAAGGCCACTTTTGAAGAAAAGGAAGTAGTAGTTGAGGAGGAGCCCACAAAAGAGCTCCCTACCACCGAGCCGAAAGTCAACCCTCCGTCGTCGTTCCCTGGTGCTCTACAGGGAAGGCCAAAGTTGTCATTCAATGAAGGTCAAATCTGCCAAATCTTCAATAAGGCCGAGGTTAGTATTCCACTTCTAGATGAAATTTAACAAATACCATTGTATGCCAAATTTTTGAAAAATGCTTGCACTAGGAGAAGAACTAACATGATGGTTTGCCACTTTTGCTTTCCCAAAAAGTGTGATTACCCTAGCATGTTTTTAATCCCTTTTTCTCTAGGTGGTAAGTTGATTGAAAATGCTATGATTGACTTAGGAGCTTCCATCAATGTTATCCCATTTAGCCTATATGAGATTCTTGACATAGGTGAACTTAGGGACAATAGGGTGATAGTCCAACTAGCCGATCATTCCAAAGCATGCCCTAGAGGGATAGTTAGGGATGTTATGGTTAGAGTGGGAAATCTTGTAGAACGGCAGACTTTTATGTCCTTGATGTGACGTACGATGGAGGTGCGCCTCTAATTTTATTGGGGCGACAATTTTTGAAAACATCGAGGACTAAAATAAATGTCTATTTGGTAACATTAACCCTAGAGGATGACATTGATAAGATTGTGCTTGACATTTATAAGTCTAAGCATGAATCATCTAAATCTTCTCGTGCATGCAACGGTGTGAGATTATGTGATGAATTTGTTCAATGTGATGAATCTTGCATGATTAATGATTATGAGAGTCTTGATGAGATTGATGAGAGAAAGTATATTTTGAGCTTTGATTTTGATGATGATGTTGATGACATCAATGTCATGCATGAGTTTAGTGATAATATTTCTATTGTGGATTACTTTTATATGGACACTAACATGCACGAGTTGGTGGAAAATGGAAAGTAATTAAAACCTCCTAGACCACCTCTTAAACCCAAAGAAAAGGCTAAGGAGTCAACATTAACGAAGGTTGGTGATAGTGATTTTGATGATGTGCTACCTATTGTTAAAACCGTACATGTTCTTTCTTCCTTGAATGACAATGTTAATGATGCTATTGTTGATATGCATGATGTTAATGTTCCATGAGCTATTGAGAGTGTTTGTTTTCCAAGATAGAGCACTAACATGCAGCGGGGAAGGAAGTGAACTAAGGAGTTTAAACCTCCTAAAACCCCACCCAAAATCAACAAGAATGTATCAAAAATTGTGAAGGATGAATGTGTTTGGTATGTGTCACCTAAGGTAAGAAGTAAGCCTCGTTTGATGTGGAGACCTGTCCATAGGGACATGTTTATGGGTGGAATCACAGATGGTGATTCCGGAGACTCACCGGTTAATTTTTATTAGTTTTTGAAATGCATGAAGAATAATTCGTGAGTACGAAAATAAATATACGGTTTTTCCCTTATTTTGTTTTTAGTAGTTAATTGTTTACATGTTTGTGTTACAAAGGATTTTTTTTAGAGTTCTCGTTTATTATTGAGTCTAAAGATTGAGTCTCATGGTTGTGGTTAGGAGAAAATAGGATTGACTGAAAAAAGTATTAGAAAAATGAAGTTCCAAGGGAGCATGGGCCTTGTAAGGCCCGTGTATGGAAACCTGGCATGAGGTCTTCAAATGGCATGACTGTGCCATGCCTCATGCTGGTTAGAAAGTACTGCAGACATGCATAATTGTATAATTTTGGTAAAATTAAAATTTTGCCAAAACAAGCACTTTTGCCCCCATTAATTTTGCAGATCTCTTCTTTGCCAAGTTGGTTAGTGTCATTAGTACTACACCAAGCATTAACACCTTCTTTGAGCATGAATTCATTGAAGCTTTTACTTCAAAATTTCTTTTTTTTTGCCTAAATCATTACTACCTCCTTTTTGTCTCTCTCCTAAACAACTCACTTTTTGAAGATCATTGATTCTTTGAATCAGAATCTAGAGTACCCTCTTCCATCAATATATATCATTTAACCCACTCTAAGTACTTTAAAAAAAACTACCCTCACTTCACAATTTGAGAAATTCGAAATTGGGCATTTTGTCTCTAGGGAGAGCACTCTTTGCTTTTTCTTGTGTGTAATCTTCATCTCCTAGTCTCCAATTTTGGGTAACTCTTTGAACTTTGTGTTTACTTGCTTTTTTTGGCATGATTGTGTTGTATTTGGGGAAGCTTGATATCTGAAATCTTGATATTTTATGGGAGTACATGGGTTATATGCATGTTGCTACATTGAACTAGTGTGGGGGGAGATTATGATCCTTGTGTTAAGATGACATGGTTTTCCATATGTTAGGTGTTTAGGAAGAATGTTTCTTGCTAAGTGGTCTTTGAAGCATAAACTTTGTATACATTTTTTTGCCATTACCATCTTTCTCTTGTTGTGATAGAATGAGTCCTAAAAGGAGTAGACTGGAGAAAGGAACAAATTCTCGAGGTGATAAAGGGAAAGGTTAGGCTAAAGTTGGGAGACAAGTGCTGAATACTCCTGTACCTCCTACTCCCACCATTATTTTCGATGAGTTCATGGGATTGGCTAACATTATTCGGAGTGCGGTCCAGAAGTGGAAGTATCTCAATAGGCCAAGGAGGACAATCTTAGAGACCAAGTTTGCGTGCAAAGAGACTTTGGTGGCTCTAGGCCTACTCGAACCCGTCACCCACTTGCTAGGATGGATAAGCCTAGAAGGATTCCTCGAGATGCACTCTAAGACGTACATTAGGTGGACCTTGGAGTTCTTGGCAACCTTGGAGCAAACATGAGACAGTGACTGAATGAGAACCATCACATTCCACTTGGATGAAAAAAGAGTATTATTCAATGATCCATAAGGAAGTTGTTCAAGTGTTTGGGTGAAAGTATGGGAAGGAAGTTCCAAAAACACACTGAAAATGACCTCTTTTCTCCTTGAGCAGCTTTTCGAAGAACTTAACGGGTGTGGATAAGAACAACTTGGGCAAGAGTACCGCAATAATCCACTCAGAATAGAACTTCTATCCCAACTTGGTAACAATATTTGTGGAAAAATGCATAAGCACTAGAAAGAAGAGAGCCGGATAGATTCCAATGAGATGAATGGTCGGGCTTTTGGCACAATACATGGGACATGAAGAACCCCCTCGCTTTGCTTTCGCAAATTTGGGTCGTTCGAGAACAAAGTATACAATGGACAAGTTTGAAAGAGCCTCCATGATTGCCACACCACCACGGAGGATCGTTTTGTTTAGTTATACGGTGGTGCCACATTTTGCAACTTTATGGTACTTCTGCAACTCGAGCGCATGACATTTAATCAAGACAACACATTGGAGAATCTCCTCATAGATCCCAATCTGAGGTTCGAGAAGGCTTTATGCAACACCCTATGAGCCCTGGATGTGGACATCGAAGAAGAAGATGGTGAGAACCCACCTAGAGCACTACCTACTGGAGCCAACCTACCGGCGGATTTCTTCGACCAATTTCACATATTTGGGGAACAACTCATGAGTTCAACCCAAATGGTGCAAGAAGTTAGTCACGCAGTAGGTGGGATGAGTTTGTAAATGGAGGAATTTTTTGTTAGGCTTTAATCTATTGATGTAACCATGAGAGCTTGGGGGGCTAGACTAGATTCCTTGAGCAAGAAGTGAAGGAAGAGTTTGCCATTATTTACGGGAGATCCAAAGTGCATGTGGAGGCCATGGATTAATTGATTGATATGATGCACACCTCAAATCTTGAAGTATTTTGTAACCTCGTTTCCTATGAGAGGAAAGAGTTGAGGAAAGAAGAGAGGAGGAGAAGGCGTGAGGCGATGCGCAAGAGTAAGTGCTTACTATTCTCCTTGCTCCACGTGTGATCCTATACCTTGAATGATGTATTGAGGACAATGCATAGCTTAAATGTGGGGGAGTCAGTAGTTAGGAACTTAGGATTTCTAGATTAAGGATGTAGGTGGATTGGAAAATATGCGATTAAGGATGGGCTTATAACTTTTAAGGATTTATGGTGAAATCCCTGAGCTTTTGAGCAATGATCAAATGGCTGAGTTCAAGCGTGTTTTAAGTGATGTTTGTCTTGGCATGTTTTTTAGCTCTTATTGCCCATAACACTGCGGATTTGCTGATAGTGAGTTCCTTAGAAGATGTTGATCGGATTTCTAATTTTTATTGGTGTGTATTTATGTTGAAGAGGTTTTGTGGGATTGTTTCTAGGGTTAAGCATGCACATAAATTTAATTATGTCAATGCATGTTTGATCATTCCACTTTTGGCATTCTTTTACCGCTATACAATTTTGGGCGTTATTGATCCGATTAAGCTGCTATCACACCAACATTGGGATCCAAAAATAGTGAATACGAGGTGTTGTTTATATCAACGTGGAGGTTTCACTGGTTTTCTTAGAAGCAGCAGTCACTTTCCTTTGATTGACAATGGAGTGTTGGTTGGTGATATTCCAATTAAGAAGAATCCTTTTTCTGATGAGATTTGGCAGTTTTTGTTGTGTTGTTTGATGTTCTGAGATTTATGACCTTCAGTCTTTTTCTCTTCATGTTCTAGTACCTTCGGAAGTAGCGATGAGGAAATTCAAGAGACTCATTTCAATTGCAATCGACCAGTTTGCTAAATCTGTTTCTAAGATTAGTGAGAAGGCCAATGATAAAGGAAGCGAAAAATATGAGAAAGGTGGAAAAATTGATGTGAATGAGGTCGCTACAAATCCTCCAATGATGGAAGCATATGAATTTTTTATCCCTTCGATATGTCCTCGGATTGATGCAATGATCGAAGAAGTGTTTGACAAAAAGGCAAAGCTTGCTGACCTTCTCTGGTTCATGGTTAACAATCAAAATGCTGATGGAATTGTGTAGCTTTAACGTCACTTAGTTTTGGGATTTGTAATGGTTTATTGATTATTTTTTTGGTTGTCCTTAAATTGAAGATTGATGATTTATAATATTAATATGATTTCCAGGTTGTAACTTGTTCTACAATTCATGTTACGGTTTCTTTTTTAATTAATGAGATCGTTGTGAATAATTGATGTTCATGTGTTTGGCAATGAGATTTAATTTGAACTGTGCAAATATTATTGAAATATAAACGAATTATGCATATAAAGATTAATTCGTAATATTGTTCTATTTTCACTACAATTCACAATGAATCATTTACTACAGTACATAAGAGTCATTCTAAAAAGGTTATTCTTTATTAAAACATTGTAGGGGAGACCAAAAATAAAAGAATACTCCCGTGATCAACGAAAATCATACTCCTTGTATCATTTTCAGACAAAACTTACAGTAAAAAGTTGGACATTTACGGTAGTACCATTTAGCGTAACCAAGGTCAAATATAAGGACATACTCATTTTTAATGACAAAATTGAGTTTTATGTACATTAGGTCTAAATTCTTTAAGATAAAGGATATTATTAGCAATTCATAATTAATGGATTGAACTTCACAAAAATATAAAATATGAAGTTTTAAATTTCATACATTTTTGGAAAAAAACCGATATTCATCATCTTAGAGATATAAATTAAAATTATATAGTATTAAAATATCAATACTTAATATTTTTAATTTCACAGGTTAAAGAAAGTTAAATTTATGATAATATAAATTAAAATGTAATATAATACAATGTAATGTATATTAATGCTTTAATTCGTAGTGGTTAAAATCTAATATTTTATAATATTATCACTAATTACATATTGATATGTACTAAAATATGTCATTTCTAAAGATTGATTAACTTAAATAAAGTTGTACACGAAAAATTGCAATCCTAAACTACTGAGAGTATTAAATAAACAATTGAGAGTATTTACTAATAAAATCTTACTGTACTATATTTAGTTGTAGTGCAGACGACAAAAGAAAGCTGAAGCAGTGGTGGCAAAATGCAGATTTTTGTGAAAACCCTAACCGTCAAGGCCATAGCCCTTAAGGTTATGTTGAGTGACACCATCGACAATGTTAAGACTAGGATCCAAGATAAAGAAGAAATTCCACAGGACCAACAGAGGTTGATCTTCGCCGAGTGGCAGCTTGAGGATGGTTGTACCGTCACTGACTACAACATCCAGAAAGAGTCAACTCTGCATCTGGTGCTGAGGCTTAAGGGTGGAATCATCGAGCCTTCTTTGATTTAATTGGCTCGGAAGTACAATCAGGACAAGATGATCTGCCGCAAGTGCTATGCTCGCCTTCATCCTCGTGCCATCAACTGTAGGAAGAAGAGGTGTGGCCACAACAACCAGTTGAGGCCAAAGAACAAGATCAAGTAGATGAACGAATCAAACTACGCATGCTTCTTGGGGAATGTTGAACTCGTTCTTATAGTCTTTTGTCAGTTCTGCATTTTGTTCTTATCGGGACGTTAAACCTGTTAGAAGTTTATTTTTAAAGTTCGAGGATGTGATTTAAAAAACTATCATTTTATACTTATTTTTTTATCAAATTTAAAATTTATTAAAAACATAGGAACGTCAACAAACATCAGATAGTTTTTCATTAAACGGGCTGAATAGGCTGTAGGAAAGATACATTGGATAGTTTGTTTTTCAAGAATAACCACAAATAACCTTGCTATACTAACCGAACCTAAACATTGTCCACAACCATGGAATTTGCCCTGTTCAACTCCTTCTCGCGCTCTGTTTCACGGTCCAGCGCATCCCACGTTTCCTTGACTTCCCGCTCTAATATATCAAGCTATTTAAATTACAAGGACGTTTTATAATTACTTCTGGTTGAGAAACATGTACACTTATAAATCATCCACACTGTTTCAAGAGGTTACTATAATTTTGTTGAACCAATGGATCGGATCCAAGCGTGCCCGCTTCCAAGTCCAGAAAGAAGTCCACTATAATTTGAAAATGGATCTGTTAGTTTAGAAAAAAATAATTTAAATATCAACAAACAATGGCAAGGGTTTAGGATTTCGTACCCATCCTTGTTGGAGGAGGGTCTCTTCCCATGCTATGTTGTCAATACGGAGCCTAGCGAACTTTGCCTCCAACTTATCCTGGGACATTTCTACGCATGCAATGAAATTATGCATTAAAAGAGCAGGCAGCCTAAACGAGTTAGATGAGTTGATTAAAAAAATAGTTGGGTAGTGTTGAAGAGGTTACCCTTTTTTACGTCAGGTTGAGCACCTTTGAAAGACATTTTTTCTGATATATGAACAATATGAAGTGCGTTGATGCAGGAAGTGTGGAAGGTGAAGAGGAGGATATAGTATTTATAGGGATAAACATAGCCCTTCAATTCGAACGTAAGGGTTACGCCCCTTGTAAGATAGAGATTAAACCACAATAATTGCACCCTTTGTATTTTTAGCCTTCTCGGTAACTTTTTCTTTACACGAAAGCAAGATGATTCGGTCTTCCCAAAGGAGAAGTAGAACTTTTGATGGGGGAGAAGAAATCGTGTGAGCCATTTTTAGGTCTTCCAAGGAAGAAGTTTTTAAAGCTACTAATGAAAAAAAAACTTAACAAATTAATTCAAATAAAACAAATAGTATTCTGATTAGATCAACCATTGATATGATTAAGGGGTACAAAAAAACTACAGATTCCAAAATATAATGGGACATAGTATCAGCATCAAAGTACAATGGACATCTATTTTGTAATTCTAATAACTCTTTTCAAGTGAATCCCATGCTTTACGATGAGCGTCAACATCTTCATCTCCTCCTCAAGGCCATCAAATACAATAAATGTAACTTGTCTCAGACTTGTAACAATAATTTTGGAATTGATGTGCACCTTTATACATGCATTAATCAATGCATTAGACACATTTATTATCATATTTTGTTTGGTTGATTGCTAGTTTTAGTTAGATTTACACGACAAAGGGTTTAGACGACCACTTTTGGTTTTCTTGTCTAAATCCTGAGTTTTGTAGACTTAATTTAAGCTAATGGACACTTTGTATTCACGGGTACCTAGAGTTTCCTTATTGATCTCATTAGTAGATTGCTCGTGAGTACCTTTTGTTATCTTTTTGTAGAAGGCCATCTGCGAGGGTGGTAGAAGATATTTGAAAGCCATTCGCAAGGATGGCAGAAGATATCGAAGGCCATTCATGAGCATGGTAGTAGATTGAAGGCCATGGAATGAAGCGTGGTAGTCGATGGAATTGAGCCCAAGAAAGGTGGATTCGAAGTTCAACGGGCCAAGGAAGAAATGGGGGGATTGTTGTCCGAGGTTGCACGGAGTTATTAGAATGATATGAGAATAATCAATCCTTGAGAGTGGCACCATTGGATTTTTCTTCCAGAGTTCTATAAAATCGACTACAAGAACTCTCAAATTAGATTAAGGGTTCACCCATGGCGGAGCAAACAAGTTAGCCGACCGAACCAACCACGACCAACACGGACTGCAAAAGGCCAGCACGAGGGCTTGACCTAACACAGCCTATATCAGTCAACACGGTCTATGCCAGGGGTCCAGCCTAAGCTGTGCCATGCCAAATTGTGCTGGTCGTGTGCCCAATGTCCTATTTTCACTTAAAAAATCGGCTAAGTATGGGCACCGAATGTTTTGTTTCACACGATCTACGTCGTTTCATGTCACCAATACCAAGACCAGCTCACAGGGTGTGAAGAATGAAATGTCCCTTGCTGAGATACTGAGCAATATGAAGTTCCAGCCGATGGGGCGCGCCAAACAACACGTTATGCAGATTAGAAGAGCATAAATGGAGAGCCAACCAACTGGCACGGGCCACGCCAGTACGAGGCTGGCACGCATCGACACCAGGCCACGGCCCATGGCCAGCGTCCCACGCCGGCACGAGGGGGTTCTCGAATGGTATGGACCGTGCCATATTCTACCCTACGTGTCGTTTGCGGCTGCTAGGGTTTTTGGCCATATTTGGGCCTATTTTTAGGCCCAATTCCGTACTATTATATATGGACCTATGTCCAATAGGGTTTAAGTTTATGCTCATTTTTAGATCTATAGAGTAGTTTAGAGAGAGAAAATACTCTTCCTTCTCTCTAGGTTATTTTCTTTTCATCTTTTTCTTTTCCTTTTACCCAAAGGAATTGAATCCAATGAAATACTTTGGTTTAATGCTTAGGAAGTAGTTAATTTACCTGGGGATAATATTTTTATTGATAGTTTGATTTTCATTTTGTGAGATTTTATAGATCAACCTATTCTATGTGTTTTTGTATTATTATCTTGGCTTGTTCTTAATATTCTTGCGAATTGCATGATTGTCACACTTAGTTCGCATACACCAAAGTCTACTTTCATGTTGTTGCATTATTGCTACCCCGAGGAAGGAAACCTAGATGCTCTTGGGGTAACGATGGGTCCGGAACAGTGTGGGTGTGTGCACGTAGGTTGCCATTGTTAACGTTATGATCGACCATGCTCTAGTCAACCGACTATTAGGTTAGAAGCGTTGCGGTAGAAATAGCTAAAGTAGCATGAAAGGATTACCTTTGTAATTCTAGAGCCATCGATAAGATGCCAATTTCCTTTGCCTTTGTATGTCTGGGGGAAGTGAGTTCGTAGTCGCACGGGGAAGAATCATACCTGCACAATGAGCCATTGTCGTTCTTGAAGTTTCATAGTTGCGGAGGCGAGGCTGATATGGGGAAATTTTGACCATTGTCCGCACTATGGGATACAAATACTAGAATGAGCTTATTGTTATATGTGATGAAATCGATGATCGAAATGACATTAATCATGTTACGCAAATATTCCCCGAGTGCTAGTCTATATAGTTTATCATTGTGATTGCATGTTAGTAGTTGTTAGTATAAGTCCCCCAAATGACTGTTTTACCAACATTGATTATTCCTAACACGTGGTCAGATTGATGACCCGACCACGGTTGTGTTTAGTTAATTATTATATTCCTAACATTTATGTGGATGACCTCGGTACTTGACACTATCTACCATTCTTGGTAGTGTAGTAGTAAAAATGAGAGAAACATACAAATCTCTATCTTTTACCCTTAATACTCGAGCCTCCTCTCTTGTATTTAACGACTCTCGGGAGGGGGCATGTCAAGAACATAGTGTAGATCTCCACCTTTTCTACTTCCATCTGACATCCTAAAGACATTAAATATCGATGACTCATAATTTCTTGCAATGTTGGATCAAATCTACCAGAAAGCCTCATTGATGGAGATGAACTTAGACCATTTTCCCATCTATATATTGCAAAAGACTCGAGCTTTATACAACCCGATACTAGCTTAATCACAGACTCGTAAATTTCAAAGACAACCCTATTTAGCTCCAAAACATTAAGTTTAGGAAGAAAAAAATGTTAGGAAGTTCAACAAGAAAGCTTCCTTATAACCTCAGAAACTCTAGCGTTGCACAAGTGTAAAGTGCACTTGGTAAGTTAAAGTAACGAAAGTAGATGATGGGTGTAGTTAAATCAAGAGCCTGGAGATTTCGAGCAAGTGCGTTTTTGACTCATAATCTCAGATAAAAATGTTGGGGGTGCCAAAATGGCTATGCCAACGCACACAGAATTTCTGGATAGGATTAACCGGGAAGCTAACAAAAACCCAGTTAATGAACTCATCCATATTCATCTTATGCTTCTCAATATCGGATATATTCGTGTATCCCTAGCAATCAGCCCAATGCGCCTCCTCAAATGAGAAACTCGTAACTTCCGTCCAGCGATACTTCCATCTTTTGGGCAGGAAGCTAGTTGCAATGGCATATTTGGTGGGAAATAAGGAAAGAATATGGGTTATGATAGATTCAGGTAAACAATTGATCAAATCATCATCATTGGAACACTTTGGCCGCTTTTGTGTTGAATTTTTTCATTTTCGAACTCCATGAGGTTTGGTTGATGGAGAATAGCCATCCTTGCACCTTTATTAAATACACAATAATAAGGCAGTGAACCGGCATCAGATTCTAGTAAACACTACTAAAATAGCAACTTTTTTGAAACGATACATCTCCAGTGGTTACCACAACAATATGCCATGTCACCTTTCCCAGTGAATAATTTGAAAATAAAATTTTCATATTTAATAACTTGTCTATATACAATGAATTAGTGTTTATATGTAGTGTTTAATTATATTGCTTTGAAAAATGTAAAATTTAACAGATGGTCTATGTACAATGTATCAGCTTGCCTTAACTGTCTTCTTTAATTAGTGCTTCTTGCCATATTCTTTGTATTAGAGCGCCTTCTGGTTCTTATCTTCCCCTCCACCCCTCCAACTCTCTACCGCTTCATATCCACCTCTGCTGAAGCATCATTTTATATAAAACCGTTTGAACCTTCCCCAATCCCCACCCCGCCTTTCCTTTTCATTATGATTTTTCAAGAATTTCACCATTACTATCCAAAACTCCAAAATCAACTAAAGAAAATAATGAATTGAGTATGATATGAACATAAAAGGTGGCATTGGAAGTATTATATGGGAACATGATATGAACTAGAAAATTTTATATGTTAGAATTTTTTTTATGTTAAGGTGTTGAGCAAATCAATTTTTCCATGCGTGGCACAAATTGTGCCCAGTTTTTAAATAGTTTGTACTGTAAAAAAAAATCATCGCCTATTATTTAGGCATACAATAAGATAACACTCCTTTATTTATGTTTACAATATAAATCTTGGGGATACAATACTGAATCGTATCCCAAGAATACAGTATAATTTATGTTTTTGAATATGGAAGTCCTTGGGTACGATAATGGTATCCCCAATAATCAATTATTGGCTATTGAATGGATATCCATTATCTATCATTTTAAGAGATAATTTAGGGAATTGTTTTTAAAATGTGTTTTATTTAAACATGACACCGAGGATATCATACTTACCGTATCCCCAGGGTACTGTATAATGAATGCTTACCATGAAACCAAAAATAAACAAAGAACATATGCATTTTGCGGTCCGCTCGATTGCATAACAAATGGGTAAAAGTTCTCCCAAAATATTACGTTAATGAAAATGGAAACGATCAACAACAAACATGATTTGATGAGCACATGTTTCCACATGGTGGAAAGGGGGACAGACATGGATGGCTGGTGCTATTCATTTACAACACTAGATTTTAAAATACTAAGCTGCATAAGAAAGGAATGGAATCAATAGAAAATTGGATTCAAACTAATGCAAGGTAGAAAGTGTAGGGAAAATATCAGATTTGATAAATGGAATGGTGGAGCATAAATGCAAACACGTAAGCCAAAAACAACAAGACAGCTACGGGTAACCAAAATCATATCATTATCAAAGATTCACATGAATGGGCGATGATAGACCTATAGTGTTAAACTAGTTCACGCAAAAGAATGTATACATGATACGCTAACCAGTCACTATGTTAGTATCATTGCAAGAAACACATGGTAGTCATCTAACTCAGTGGCATAGCTCATGCATTTATATAATAAACACAACTCAATTCCCGATGGAAGCAATGTAAAATACAGGAGCCTAGAGACGTTGAGATGGAATCGGGCAAGAGGGCTGCATCCATGAATTAGGTTTGTGCAACTGCTATGAATAGAATGTTGAGTTGCCGATTATCTCGAAAGAAGCTAGTACTGTTTCAGGAAAATGGAGGTCAAAGGAAGTAACATCAGAAAGCACCGAAAGAGAGCCAACACAGGTGGATGACATAAGCATCACTGAGCAGGGAACCATCACATCACTGCAGGTAAAGATGAGAGTCGAAGTACCCCTTTTAAGGAATACAAACCAAAGGGAGGATGCAAGGAGATGTGAGGAACCGAAGCCGAAACTCATCGAATGATCATTGAGATACAAACAAAAGGAAGCTGAAAAGGAGCCATGCAACTTGGAATGGATAAATGGCATAGAGGTAGTGGACCAAAACTAGGGCAAGAAAGACTGGTAAAAACACCATCTTACTAGGTATAACAACAAATGATGTATTTGTGTAATATGTATTCCATCTCTTATTCCTGATGTAGCACGTGGATGGCTCCCAAGATGAAGAAACCGTACCAGGACTTCTTGGAAACGTCGTCATTCCATGTCCCTAATTTCTACTACTAATGGAAAGCTAAGAACACAAGTAAAGTTATTTCTATGTTACTATTTGAAGACTGATTCAAAAAACTACTAGTATTTCAAAATAACATTGTAAAAACCACCACTATCTTATACTATTTCTTATCACAGAATACTACCAATTGATATACCCATATCCACAATACTTATTTTTGGCCGTTTCAAGTTTTAGGACCAAACAGAAAAATTTAGCGCATACTAAGCAGTTTATTTTTTATTTTTTAAAAATTAAAACCACCCTAGGGTGGGGGATATTCATTAAGGTAGTTAATACTGTATACAAAGGTTAAAATTATATGTTAGGAGATCCGTTTCCAAAATTGGAAATCTCCACTAAACGTGTGAATTGCAAACATTGGCCTGACATCTCCCAACTAAATGCTTTGAGAGAGATACATTGACTACCCATGTGACTATGAGTGTTGATTCTTTTGAAGAAATTTCTACAGCTGTGGTTTTTAAACCTCTGTTTCTTCCATTTCCTCTTCAAATTGCTGGGCAAAAGCTAAAATGTGTCCAAGGTTCCAAATATGCACCTTCATTGCTGGGGCAGAGGGTGATCACTCAAATGAGAGGCTATCTTTCACTTTCGATGACTATGTCCTGCAAGGATGAAATTCACACAACAATGTTCTGGTCTAAAAGGGAAAAATCAAGCATAAATTTAAGTAGGATAATCATGTATTTTAAGAGATGTGATTACTTTTTTGTCAAGATACCTAAGCATGCATCAGAGAAGGGTTTGACATCTTAGAAGAGAATTTGGCTAAAGAGTCTGCTACTCTATTGCCTTCTCTTTTGACACGTAGCATTTGGCTACAAATTTTGCTACTATATTGCCTTCTGCTACTCTATTGCTACACTAACCTCATTGGCTGCAAAGAGGGATAGATTATATGATTTCCATGGGGCTGTCATTTAGTCCTGACAAAATCTTTTCGCATCGAGGCAGTTAGTTTCAAGTTCAAACTGGGCTAAGCAGATTGAACTGCCAAGTATTGCCCCTTCAAGTATAGTTATTAATTCATAATTTAGGGAATATTCAACAGTGGTTTTAATACAAACAACTTTAATTACATTACCACTCTGGTCTCTAAAATTAATCCTTATGCCCACAACATTAGAATTTACGTCCCAAGCTGCATCAACATTCACCTTGAACTTTAAATAAGGCCTTATCCAATGTACCTACTGTGATACGTGGTTTAGGTGATTTTTTTAATTACAGGAGTTAGACGAGAAAGGTGCCAACCTTTGTTAAGACATTCAAAACTGAAAAAGTAACAAAACGGTATCGGTGTAGAGACGTTAAGACACCATTGTTGGGCTTCCACGATAAGGCCAATTATCACCGAACCTAACACCACTGCAAAGTACAAATTCACAATATTCTAGGTGTGGCAAGGCACCACCGCACATGGCCAATTGATTTCTTCTATTCACATCAACAACATCGCGGGCCCTATATATATCGATTTAATCCAAATTTTATTGATAGGTGAATGAAAGGGTCACGAAAAATAGGGAACAAGATGGATGAAGTTGGGAAAAAGTCCTGCTTTTATAAGAAGTTAAGAAACAATTCACTTTGATTTCTAGAGTTATAAATTCCGGTAGCATTCTGTTTGTTAATCATACATTATGAAACTTCTTTAATCCAATGAAACTGAATATATAGATTCAGAGAGTTTAACTAAATTAATCAATACTATATTATACTTACAATCTAGAGAAGAAGAACAGGAACATGACTTGTGATAGCAAGCCAAACCCAACCATCGGCGACGTAATTCTAGAGAGCGCCGACGAGAGGGTTTACCCATAATAGCAAAAACGAGAAAATAAAGGTGTCGTCCATCTACGGATTTGGGAACATATCGCGATGATAGCAAAGAAGAATCGGTCAGCCGGGATTAGGAAATTACAGAGAGGATTGAACCACGAGGGAGACAAAAGGTGGAGATTATTTAGTAGGCAAAAGAAAAAAAGGAATGGAAGAGTGGTTTTGGAGAGACCAAGGAAGGATTGTAGCGGAGCGAACATGCAAAACACGTCGGGGGTGTACTAGTCATTTCATCTTGTCCCTGCTCTACCAATCAAGTGTGCCGATAGCAAGTAGAATGCGGCAACATAGATGTGGGGTCTGGTGTCGTCCACAGATGGTGTTGCTTTGACAACGTTCCTTACTGATTAGCATAGGTGTGATTTGATGTTATCTTTCGCATATTCTGCTTTGCAGTTAAGATTTCATTTCGTCTTATGTAAGAACTTAAGGTTATGCATTGTCTTCTTCTACATCACATTTATGTTGATATTTTTCACTTCCCGGTGATGTGAGTTTATATCTATAGTTTTTTTTAGTGATATAAGTTTATATTTATAGTGTTTCTTTTTTCATGTTGATGTTTTTCATTTTCTGAATAAGGTTTACTTGTTAGGAGTTTATGTTTGTAACTTTTGGGTGATATTGGTTCATATTTGTAGTTTTTTTTTGAAAAAAATGTTGATATTTTATGATTTTCAAAGTGAAGAATTTATACTCTTGAGGTACCATAGCTTTTTGGTTGATGTTTTTAGTTTTTTCTCTGATGTTGATGTTTTTCATTTTTTGGGTGAGTTTTAGTTGATATGAGCCGAAGTTTTATAGTTTATTTGGGGCTATACGGGTTGGTATTTTTAGCTTTTTCTTTCTCTTATGTTTATGTTTTTCATTTTCTAGGTGAGTTTTAGGTGATAGAAGTTGATGTTTATAGCTTTTTTGGTGATATAGGTTGATGTTTTGTAGTGTTTTTTTTCTTATGTTGATTTTTTCATTTTTTGGATGAGGTTTAGGTGTTAGGAGTTGATGTTTGTAGCTTTTGGGTGATAAAGGTTGATATTTATATTTTCTAATTTTTAGAGTGAAGAATTTATACTCTTGAGTACTATAGCTTTTTGGTTGATATTTTTAGTTTTTTTTCTCTCATGTTGATAATTTTCACTTTTTGGGTGAGTTTTAGTTGACATGAGTCGATGTTTTATTTTTTTTGTGTGACATTGGTTGATATTTTTAGTTTTTTCTCTCTTGTGTTGATGTTTTTCATTTTCTAGGTGAGTTTTAGGTGATAAGAGTTGATGTTTGTTGCTTTTTTGTGATATAGGTTGATGTTTTTTTAATGTTTTCCCTTCATTTTGATATTTTTCATTTTTCGGGTGAGGTTTAGGTGATAAGAATTGATGTTTGTAGCTTTTGGGTGATATAGGTTAATGTTTTAACTTTTTTTTTAAAAAAAGAATGATAATTTAAGGTTTGTTGATGTTTTCATGATTTTCAATTTATGATATTTATTATTTTTAATAGATGTTTTGTTAGTTGTAATCGATATATTTTCAATTTTCTATTGATATTTATTTTATACTTTTTGATTCAATTTTTTAGTTGATGATTTATAATTTCCTGTTGATGTTTTGCTAGTTGTAGCTGATGTTCGTGATTTTTTAGTTCGATGATCAAATTGATTTTTTTTTGCATTTTAAAATAGTTTTAAAAATATTTTTCTGAAGTTTTTTTAAGTTTTTTCGCAGATTGCAGCTAGCGGGGAAATGATGCGAGAAATAGGACAAAAAAGTCATTGAAAAAAATATATTAGAGATAGGTCCTTGAAAAAATATTAGAGATGTTTCTCTAAAATTATTAGAGATAAGTTTCTAAATATAGAATAGAATTACAATTGCATATATGTCCCTATTTAAAATTTAGGCAAGTTCACAGGAAACCTTCTAAAAAAATCTATTCTCCCAAGCCCAAAGAATAAAGACCAAAACGATATCCACCGAACTAGGCGTAAAAACGTTCTTGGTAAGAGATGGTCGACAAAACCAATTAAACCAAATGCTTGTTATTAGATCAAAAGATCACAAGACGAAGGCAGGAAAACTCTCTCAAACTCTCCTTTCTAAACGGTAACCTGAGAACAGTAACTACCACCTTAACTGTCACATTTCTGCTGCTAACGGTCACATCTCCACCCTCTTTCACTGACTACGATCTCCTCTTACCGCAATGGCGGCTCCGCCGATTGGTGAGAGCCCGACTTCATACAAAGATATGCTACAATTCAAGGTCACCAATATTCATCCCCTAAATCCCTCTGGCCACTTCCAGAATGTGATTCGACTGAAACCTACGACGGAGTTTAAGGGCGAGATTGCGGTGCTTTTCAACGACAAGGAAATCGAGCTACTGTCGGAACCTTTCAAGAGGTACCTCGTCGGAAAATTCCCTCGAGGTAGGCCTACTCTTGACTATATAAGAGCCCAATTTAAGAAAATTGGTTTCAAGGGGGAAGCTATGATTACTGCTCTAGATAGGAGGCACATTTTCATTAAATTCGAATATGATGAAGATATACAGAGATGCTGGATTAAACGAAACTGGAACATAGGTGGTGCTTATATGAAAGTCTTGAAATGGACTAGGAATTTTGATGTATCTGAGGAACCCCCATTAGTTCCTATTTGGCTTACTATTAACTTCCCCCCTGCATATTATCTACACAAAGACTCAATCCCTATTATTGCAGAGAGACTGGGAGAGCTTATTTTTGCTGACCCTCCGACCATTAACCAGTCTAGGCCATCTATAATTCACCTTTGTGTTGAAATGGACTTTACTGGACCATTTCCAGATAGGATCAGATTAGGATCTGTGAGAGATAAAAAGTGGTATACTATTCATTATGAAGATCATCCTAACTATTGTACAAAAATGCTCTAAGATAGGCCATAAGATCTCTAATTGTGGTATAAGAAAGCAACTCCCTAGTACTACGGCTAAAAGGAATGCCACAGAATCATCCCAGCCAATTACTGGTCCTGATCCTGCACCAGTACCTATGACCATACTTGCACATTCATCCGAAAATCAACGATGGATACCGGTCAAGAAAATGAATACCTCAACTGAAAATAAGGAGGCCCCTAACAAGGATTACTTTCAAGATGTCTTTTAGAGTACAACCAACCTGATAGCAACCCGAATACTCCATATCAGGAAAACCTGTTTGCTCCTCTCTTGCAGGAAGTTTCTGTTGCAGGTTGTAAAGGCATTCCTCAACATACAGAGTCAAAGCAAGTGGGAATGATGGATGCTGACACCTCAACCTTGCATGGGTTTAGGCAGGGCCATGAGAAATCCTTCTCAGTGCCTAAAATGCTGAGGCAAGACAACACAACAAGGAACTACAACAATTGGAAAACTCTGGATGGTTTATTCATCCCTCAGGATAAAGATTATCTCTCCTTGTCAATAGATAGACAGAAGCTGTCAACTCAGCTCAAGGAATTCAGCAAAAAATTAGCTAACGGGTTCTCCCCTTTGCAGGACTTAACTCTCATGGAGGAGTGCATCCAGGTGCAAAGCCCACATGTGGCCTTGTAGCAAGGGAAGGATAAAGTGGACAAGCTGGATCTTCAATCAGGTTCAGAGAATCCTCCTAATGCTTCAAAGAATTTTTTTAAATCTCCTCATAATATAATGACTTGCTTGAAAACTAAGAGTATAGTTTTAAATGAATGCTAATATCTTAGTATGGAACTTGAGAGGAATAGAAGGATATTTTAACAGACTCAAAAAACTCGTGCTCATGCATGGTATTGTTATTTTAGTGGTAATGGAAACTAAACAAAAGAAAGATAAAATGCAAAGTTTCCAATTCAGGTTAGGTTTCAACTATTCTTTCTCTTCAACTGATGGTAGAACATGGATCTTTTCAAAAGATAATCTAATATGTAAGATGGGATCCCAGCATGAGCAATTCACACATATTCTCATAAGTGACAGTAACCATTTGGACCTGGCTCTATTTGCTATTTATGCTAAACACTCAAGACAGGAAAGAGACCATATGTTTATAGAGCTGGAGAAATTACTTGAACAGGCAGAATCCAATTACATATTAGGAGGTGATTTTAATGTCATTAGGACTATTTCTGAATATCTAGTAACATGTGTGCCTGACCCCGATAGCATTTTGGATTTTGACTCCTTCATTGTCAGGAACAACCTTTTTGAAGTTCCAACTGTAGGTAATACCTTCACTTGGTGTAATTCTAGAAGAGGATCAGCTAGGGT
>JAULKM010062528.1:0-12269 GCA_032355605.1 Rubia tinctorum | reverse complement strand
ATTTTACATACAGTCAACGCCGGAAAATGAAAGTCAATGCCGGAAATGGGGTCTGAGGGTTATATTGACACTTACATTAACTATTTAGGGCTATATATGTACTAAAAATTATCTGAGAATTATATTGTCACTTATGTGTAGGGTTATATTAGTATATATCCCAAACTTAAATTATTAATAATGTCGTAGTGAAGTTCTATTTATTGGTCCTCTCAAAACAATTTAATTGATAATTTGACTTTATAGTATGCACAGATTGTGGTGCCTCTCTACTGTATGTAGATAGATTGTGATTCACGCTGCTTAAATTTCGTACGGCTTTACAGTTTTTAGCAAGCGCGAATTTTTATTGTTTATGATGTTCAGATAAGAAATGTCATATTTGTGCTTTCTAATTTATTTTTAAAGAAATGCGCGAATCATAATTTAGATTATTTAATTATTTTCGCCCAATAATTGTATACATTATTCTCAATTTTTGAAATGTATAGAAGTATGAGATAGTAAAAAATAATATTTATGGAGTTTAAATTTAAATTAGAATATGCTTAATTAGCAACGGTTGTCCTAAATTCCGGTGTCCAGAAACGTGGCTAAGATAATATCACTATAAAAGGCACTGAATTTTACTGTTCATGTTGTTTAGTTCTTAGTTAGGAAATATCATATTTGCGCTTTCTAATTTATATTTAAAAAAAGTGCACAAATTATAATTTAGATCATCTAATTATTTTCGCACAATAATCACACGTTATTCTCAATTCCGAATTGCATAGAAGTTAGAGATAGTAAAAAATGATATTGATGAAGTTAAAATGTTCACTAAAAGATGCTTAATTAGTAACGGTTTTATTGTTCATGTTGTTTCGTTAGGAAATTTCATATTTGTGCTTTCTAATTTATTTTTAAAATAAATGCACAATCATAAATTCAGCTCATCTAGTTATTTTTTGCACAATAATCGCACACATTATTTCTCAATTTTGAAATTAATAGAAGTCTGTAACTACTCCATATTATTCATGTAACTACAATCTTGTAACTACTCGACTCTCAGACTACAATCTTGTAGCTACTCCATATTGATCATCTTTATTTAAACCGATAAATCTTCTTTTCCCAGATCATATCAAGGAGACTCAATTAGAAACCGCAAATGTGACATTTTAATGAGACTCGATTATTTGTTAGTCTTCAGACCGTGCAAACACATTTTAGCCGCTTCACCGAATACATTACAATATTTCTATATTATTTGTTTTAAAATATAATGTCCCCTCTTCTGGAAATAGGCTATTTAACATCAGTCCAAAACTAACAAAATCATCCTCAAGCAACAATATTATAATTACATTGATTATCTTTAATTAGACTGACAGATTTTATTTTTTCCCGCATTACTTCCAGCACCTGTCTTGCAGATCCACTCAATTATATGTTCATCATCAAAGCGTGGGAATACATTCAAGCTGCTTCACCGAACACATTACAAATACTCTATATTATCTGGTTTAAAACCATGTAAATATAATATCAAAACTCATATGTGATGTGGGTTTGGTGGCTTTAAGTATGGATCGAGCCCACCTTATATTGTTGTGACCCATTTTGTTTTCTTTCTATGGTTTGCATACATGTTATAGTGTGAAATAGGGAAAATGTGAAAGAAATGGGCAGTAGCTTTTAGAGTGAAAATTCATTATTTTTGCCTTAGGGGATTAATAACTACGGGCAGTAGCTAAAATAGGAGGCAAGGCAAAACAGAGGGGGGCGGAGAACCAACTTGAGATCAAACATTTTGAGAGAAATTTTTTGAGAGAAAGGAGGAAGTTTTGAGAGATTGTAATCCTTATAATCTCGAATTAATATAGTGAACCATTCTTCAAGCAGGACGTAGGACAATTTGTTCGAATCTGGGTCAAATCCTCGTCTCAATCTTG
The DNA here is from genome assembly GCA_032355605.1 of Rubia tinctorum. Lineage (NCBI taxonomy): Eukaryota > Viridiplantae > Streptophyta > Magnoliopsida > Gentianales > Rubiaceae > Rubia > Rubia tinctorum. The sequence goes on along the minus strand of JAULKM010062528.1, from coordinate 10,329 downwards.
ATATGAATCTCCTTACGAAAATTTTGGATTGCGGAATTAAAATTTTTGACCTAATGAAGGGATCTATAAACCCTCGCTTGATCTCACAAATTGATGAATAACTAGTCCTCGGGATTACTCTCAACTCGAATTGATCACCAACTAGCCCTCGGGATTGGCTTTCAATTTGGGAATTTGTTCGCTAACTAGCCCGCCTGATTAGCTCACAAATAAAGGGTTCTTTGTTCATTAACTAGCCCGCAGGATTAGTTCACAAAGTGTATTGATACTTAATTAACCCGCAAAATTAAGCAACAAACTCGAAAATCTGATTTTTTTTTATTATGGATAATAATGTTGTAAAATTCGTCCAAAGGCCTCCCCTATTTATAGGGTATAATTCGGCCACTCGGAAAAAGAAATTGAAAAGAATTATGGCAGTTTTAAGAAACTAAAACTATATCTAACTACAATACCTAATTTAAATCTAAATGATGACCATATTCATCCAAGTAAATTAATCCAAATATTGGATGAATTCTTGAATGAATCTACCTTATCTAAACTTACCAAATCTAATTCTAATCAAAACTCCTAAATTACAATATTTCAAAAATAACTCTAAATATGAGCACACTATCTCATTAAAAATCCCAATGGGAAAAAGAGTATAATGTTAAGCTCCTAAAAATATAATAAATGACATTTTTGACATCGTATCAAATCTCTTCTTTATTTCTTGTCGATTATTCTTGTGCTAGTATATTTCGTATTCGTTGGTGTACAACCCTTGGGTTTCTTCAACAAATTGGTATCAGAGCAAGAATGGGCTGAAAATTTGGGTTAGGTTTTGTGTTGTTTCATGTGCACACCAAGTGTTCGACAAATTGCCTTCTTGAAGATTTGGGTTGTTTTGTGATGGCGTTGACCTTGAAAGTGGATATTGAAAAGTTTGACGGCTCAAATGAATCCGGGTTGTGGAAAGTGAAGATTCTAGCTCATCTCGGGAACATAGGTTTCAGGAAGGCTCTAAACGGGTCTGATAAGCTTCCGGAAACATGGATTGAAGCAAAGGAGGAGGTGTTAGAAAGAGCTTTCAACACTTTGATTCTTAATCTCGGTGACAAGGTGTTGTGGGAGGTGATACGGGGTACGTCGGTGACCGAGATATGGTTGAAATTAGAGTCACTTTACATGATGAAGACATTATCTAGCTGGTTGTTTCTCAAGGCGTGATTTTTTCACATTCAAGATAGCGAAATGAAAGGATTTGATGGAGTATCTTGACAAGTTCAACAAGTTGATTGTCGATTTAGAGAACATTGATGTGAAGTATGACGATGAAGATCAAGCATTGGTTTTGCTTTATTCATTGTCAAGGTCGTACGAGCACGTGGTTGACATCCTTTAACATGGTAGAGAGAAGATTACTCTCGAAGAAGTTGTTGGGGCATTGAAGTCAAAGGAACACAACCAGCGGATAGAAATAGAATGTACTAGCGGAGATAACTTGGTGATGCACCAAGGGAGGTTGGACAAGAATGAATTCAAAGAAAAGAAGAAGTCACAGTCAAAGTCTCGGGAGTCGAAAAAATTCATCATAAGTGTTACAAGTGACATGAAGGACACGTGAAGAAGAATTGTCTGAATCGAGGAGATTGAGCGACCAAGAGATGAGATGGAGAGGAGCCAATTGTTAAAGAAGTTGTTGATGGTTACGAGAGCTCCAAGTTTCTCATAGTCTCCACCATTCAATCTGAAAAATGTTGGATCATGGACTCCAGGTGCTCATTCCATATGACACCGAATGGAAATTGGTTTGAGAGCTACAAGAAAGTCGATATGGGCGAAGTATTGCTCGAGAACAAGTCATGTAATGTGGCCGGGATTGGTACGTTGCAGATTAAGACGCATGATGGGATCGAGCGGATTTTGACAGAGGTACGACATATCCCGCAACTATGGAGGAACCTTATTTCACTTGAACCTTTGGACCAACCCGGGGTTTGTTGGGAAGGTGAAAATAATATCTTGAAGGTCACTAAGGGTCACTAGTTGTCATAAGGGGTGTTAGAGAGCACGGTCTCTACGTCCTTCAAGGTAGCACCTTGATTGGTGATGTGGTGGCGGTTGTAGAACCGCAAGAGACATCTTTGGTCAGCATATGGCACAAGAGGCTGGTTCATATGAGTGATAGAGGTTTGCAGGATTTGAGCGGGCAAGGTTTGTTTGTGGGAGATAAATTTGGTGACTTAGTTTAGTGAAAATTGCATCTACAGCAAGGCCACAAGAGTGAAGTTTACACAATCCATGGAGGTGATGAGGGACACGTTGAGCTATGTGACTCAGAATTGTAGGGACCGTAGAGGACGCCAACTCTAGGTGGAAGTAGGTACTTCATCACTTTCATTGATGATTGTTCTCGTAAGGTTTTGGTGTTACATCTTGAAATCCAAGGATGGGGCTTTTGGCAAGTTCAAGGATTGGAAGAAGATGTTTGAAGTCAAACTAGGAGGAAGATCAAGAAGTTTTGGATGGACAATGGTTTGGGGTTCTTGAGTGATGAGTTCAACCGGTACATCAAGGAAGAAGGTATGGTTAGGCATAAAACCGTACGGGGTACCCTACAAAAAAATAGACTTGCGGAACGGATGAACCGCACACTACTTGAGAGGGTGAGATGTATATTTTTTAGGCCGATTTTCCGAAGAGGTTTTGGGGAGAAGCCGTGAACACGGGGGCTTACTTGATCAACTGATGTCCTTCGAAGGATTTGAAGTGCAAGACACCAGAAGAAGTGTGGAATGGTTCCCCGCTGAAGCTCAACAATCTGAAGGTATTTGTTTGTGTGGCTTACATGCACCAAAGAGATAACACGCTAGATCTGAGAGCAAAGAGGTGTATGTTTGTTGGTTATCCCGAGGGCGTGAAGGGTTGGAAGCTCTAATACAAAAAATGTGAAACGTCCAAATGTGTCACTAGTTGGGATGTTGTCTTTAGAGAATCTGAGTACTACATGGCCATGGCTACTCAAGAGGCCAAAGATAGCATGGAGGTTGCTAAGGAAAGAGCTGAAATTTAGGTGGAGCTATTGGGCAAATGTAGCGATGAACGGGAGGATAAAGATGATGATAGTGATGAGGGTCACTTGGAAGAGATTGAAGAATTAGGCGGAGAAAGTCATGATGAGAGCCTAGACTCGTACCAATTGGCAAGGAACCAACATAGAAGAGAAACACGGGCCCCGAAGAGGTATGGTTACTCCGATTTAGTTGCTTTTGCATTGGTTACCGCAGAAGAGTTAGAAGACTCGGAACCGAAGTCATATCGGGAAGCGGTGATGGGAAAATACAAAGAGATATTGAATTGTGCAATGGAAGAGGAAATGGCATCGCTTGACAAGAACAAGACTTAGGTACTTGTGGACAAGCCTAAAATGAATGGGTGGTTGGTTGTAAATGGGTGTTCAAACAAAAGGAAGGCATTGCTGGGTTTGACAAACCAAGGTGTAAGGAGACTTTGGTGGCTAAGGGCTTCACACAAAGATAATAGGTGGAGTTCAATGAGATCTACTCCCCTGTGGTGAAGAACACATCCATTCGGGTTTAGCTTGCTTTGGTAAATCAATATGATTTAGAGTTTGAGCAAATGGATGTGAAGACGGATTTTCTTCATGGGAATCTTGAGGAGCGGATATAAATGGCTCAACCAGAAGGTTTCATCAAGGTTGGAGATGAGAAAAAGGTATGTCTTCTTAGAAAATTTCTCTATGGTTTGAAGCAATCCCCTAGACAATGAAACTTGAGGTTTGATGAGTTTGTGGTGAGAAATGGGCACTCACAGAGTAACTTTGATAGTTGTGTTTATGTCAAGTTAGTTGATGGTAGTGAAATATTCTTGTTGTTATATATTAGTGACATGTTGATAGCGTCGAAGAACAAGAACGAAGTCCACAACTTGAAACGGCTTTTGGGAAGTGAATTCAAAATGAAAGACAAGGGACCGGCCAAGAAGATTTTTGGGGATGGAAGATGGGGTTTATTATTTGTGTCTCAATGTGATTATCTTCGGAAGGGCTTGGAGGTGTAGAAATCATTAGCTACGCCTCCAAGAGTAGTATTTTTTTCTTTACACCAACCACTACTACACTTTTTTTAAGTGTAGGGAAAAAATAGCTACACTTTTTGATGTCATTTCTGAGACCCAAAAAATGTAGCAACTAGAGTGATTTGTTGTAGTGACAGCTCATCGAGAAATGCTTGAAATTGAGCCTTCATGAAAGCATCAAGCTATTAGTCACCATCCTTTTCATCTTTTGCAAAAGATGTTCACCAAACAAATATCCAAACAAATGCATACTCCCTCCGTCCCAACAGATTTGACATATCTACTTTTTCACAGTATTTAATAATCATATTTGACCATCAATATCTCCAGCTGCATGTAAAAATTCGATATTTAAAAAATAGATGTTAAAGATGAATCTAACAATATTTCACATGATATTTTTATTTAAATATAGTAATTTGTATTTAGAATCAAAGTTTATCAAATTTAACTTGAAAAAAGTAGATAAGCCAAAACTGTTGGGACGGAGGGAGCCTATAAAATTAACTGTCGGAATTACTCTAATACAAAAGAACAGATTCTGCCAATTTGGGTGAATAGAACGTAAAGGGGAAGGAGAAAAAATGGGTTAACTAGCATGAATGATATTGACACTGGTTTTCATGGCAGATTGAGACCAATTATAAGCACTGGATCCCGCTATCCCAGTCAACCACAAGCACCATTTATACAACAAACAAGATCTATCAGAAACCTACCGAAAAACCCATAAATAAATGAACAGATAAAGGACGAGGATGAAATTTTACCAACACTGCGGAGCTTTATGGAGGTTTTGATGAGATCCACAAGGAGAAAATATAGGGTAAAGAGGGATTCTTGGTTTATACTAAAAAGGTGAAAAAAATGAACGAATCAGGAGAGAAAATGGTCAGCACGAATCAGGAACAAACCCAGACGGTAAAAAAATGGGTCACGCGAAGGATGGAAACGGTTAAACTTGTGGGTTTGCCCATTTCCACAGTCAACTAGTAAATCCAATCCGTGTAACTCATACTTCCTCCGGCCCGGAGAATTTGACACAATTTCTATTTTCGTTTGTTTTAAAGAAATTGGCACAATTCAATTCTTATCTTAAGTGGCAGAAAATGAGCTTATACATTTATTATCTTATCCCTCAAAGGTTGATTAAATCTACTAGTCAACTCTTCTATTACCAAAATACTCTTCCCTTATTTCTCATCAATATGTCCACCCCATCTTACATAAAATATCAATCCAAAAGCAATTGTGTCATTTTCTCTGGGACGAATGGAGTATTTTTTAAATTACTCAGTTAACTCATTATCCATTTTATCCATATCCGATCGAGTTAAAAAACAAACAACTCGCTTGCCCAACGGCTTACTGGTTTATTTTGTCACCCCTAATTATGCTTTATAGTATTTAGTTCAATACAAGGTAAATGAATATCAGAACTTATATATATATATGTATATATATGTATATATATTTTTTATGAATTCAACTTTCTATCACATTTTTGCATCAGTAACAGGCTAACAGCTCTATCTCAACTCTTACGTGAAAACTTCCTTATAAATGCTCATCATTTAGGAGATTTAATTGGTGGGCAATTCAATAATGGGAGTCCCATATCTCCAACTGGCAAGAACACTGACATAAGTAGGGACTTATCCAAGCCTTTATAGTGAAAACAACCTCCAAATACTGAACTCTTTATAGTGGAAATTCATGGTTCATAATCAAACAGTTGAATGTTTGTGTATATTGAGGCGAACAAACAACTGGAGAATGATCCCACATCCAGTCACTTTCCAAACAAGAAGAAGATGCAACTTGCAAAAAGCAAAACCCTAGGTAGCTAGCTAGACTTTGGTTGGATGATCAGAATCTAAACCCCACAACCTTCTGGTTTAATTAATTAAGTTGGCCACTTTCAGAAATTCCAAATTTTGGTTCCTTATAACTACTTCCTCCGGTTCTTTAACATCGGCACACTTGCTTTTGCACAAAGATTTATGAATGTAAAATTAGTGGTTGATAATTCATTGAAAAAGTAAAAGGCAAATTGAGTGGATGAAAACAACCTAAAATTTGTCAAAAAATGAAGTGTGCCAATGTTAAAAAATCATCCCAAAAAGGAAAGTGTGTCAATGTTAAAAAACCGGAGGGAGTATTTGTTTTCATCATGCTACCACCATTGTAATACTATTACTATTGGACGTGGCACGAAGATTCACTATGTATGGTCGTGCAAAATATTTACATAATTGGAATTGAGTACGGTGCATTCTCGCCTCACAATTTCTTATTTAGTGCATATGTACTTGTTTTCTGAAAATACACATATACCCTCAGTTCTTTATTTGTGCACACACATCTCTCTATTTTTCAAACGTTGATCTCCGGCTGTAAGAGTATATGTGAACTTTGAAAAACTAGGAAGGTTATATGTCCACTTTTGAAAAACTACGAGGGATATATGTGCACATTCAAAAAATTGGGGGGCATATGTGCACTAAACAAAGAATTCATGGGCATGAATGCACTTTACTCATTGGAATTCTATCCATCATGATCATTAAAATACTCTCTCTGTTCCATCTGAATCTACATACTTTCATTTTTCATATGTTCCAAGCAATTCTACACAAATATATATCAGCACGTTTATAAAATTAAACGTCCTAATATTGTGTGATACGTGTTAAAAGCGTCACAATATATATATATATAATTAGGACATTACAAAGCGATCAAATATCAAAACTATTAGGACAACTATAAGTGTCCTAATAGATGTATATTAAGACATCTATAAGTGACCTAATAGATGTATATTAGGACGCTTATAAATTAAATGTACCTAGGACATTAAAAATGATATAATATAATAGGACGTATAAAAACAACCTTGTATTGTCTATAAAGTCGCTTAATATAAAGACATAAGATTTATAGGGACTCACCGATAACACAACGTTTATGAGACGCTTTCAGAAGCGTACTATGAATGGAAGCATTCCAAGATAGACATATTAAATCACTTTTTAGTGTCATAATAGAACTTATTTTTTAAAGACTGCATAGAAGCATCAAATTACGTATAAGCATTCTACTTTAAGACCTAACTAAGAGACACCACTATTGAATCTATTGAAATTCAGTGGAATTATAAACTACATCCATTTGAATAGTTAGGGACGTCATCCTGAGAACACTAAAACACCGCACCACCAAACGAACCACCGCAACCGAATCCGGTACCACCACAATCTCACCTTCATCGACCACCTACGAGTTGGGAAACCACAGTGGGAACCAACGACACTGTCTCATAACGCTAGGCAATCCTTATCAAGAAATTGATCTAATATTCGCAATTCTTAACATGAGTGTGGTTAGAACCCAAGACTTCTCTATTATAGAGAGTGTGAATTACCACTAAATCATACTCAATTCACTAAGTTCTAATAGGGATTTTGCATTGTAGTGTCTTGCATCTTGAAGTTTTAACACAAATCACCCATTATTATGTACTCCCCCTGCCCCACCGAAACTTGCAGAGAGAGAGAAAAATCCTCTTTAAATTTCAGGCAAGTGAAAAGACTAAAATATCCCTGCCTTCAACCTCCATCATCTGTCTTCTTCCCACAGATCTGACTAATCCGTCGTTTCTCTCTGACTCCACGACTCCCTCCTTCCTCCGCCGCGACTCCTTGTGCTGCCTCTCTTCGCCTCTGCTCCTCCCTCCTCTCTTCTCCGCCAACTCCCTCCTCCGCCTCCTCTCTCTGCCACCTCTCTTCGCTTTTGCAACTCCCTCTGTTGCCTCTCTCCACCTCCGCGACTCCCTCTTCTCTCCGCCGTCAACTTCATCCTCTGCCTCTCTCTGCCGCCTTTTCTCTCTAATGCGGCGAAGGAATCGATCACAAATGGAAAAGCTTGGGAAGTTAGGGTTCCGGTGAGTGACTGAGGTGGGTTAAGATTGTGAGTGTCACATAAGGATTTTTGAGTTTAATGTGGTGACGATGCAGATTGGGGGGTGTTTAGGGTTTGGAAAGGTTTTTTAGTGTTTGAGATGTGTGTAAAATTTTAACTCAATAAGAGTAATTATGTCTTATTACATGTTAAATATTTCTTAAAAGAAAAGTATGCAGATTTATATGAGATAGATATAAAAAAATGTACAAATTCGAATGAAATGAAAGAAGTAGCATGTCTTAAAAATGCAATATACACAGAGAAAAAGGTGTGGGAAAAAAGTTAGACCACGTGAAATATGATGCGAGTATATATATTGTCTTTCTTTCTTTTTCTATAAAGAAAAAAAAAAGAAAAAAAAAAGAAGAAGAATCAAGACGAAAAGAAAATTGTAGTGACCCTTCAAAATATTGCCATCTCAAATTATTAAAGCGTTGTGGACTTCACTAGACTAGAGAATATGTTGCATGCACGGGACCACTGTGTCCACAAAGCTAATCGACACCTATTAGTTGGGACGTCATTAATTTTAGCTTACTTTCACAGAATTTTTTTCACTCATAAAAAAAAATTAACCGTTAATATGTTTAACTACATATAATAACGATAAACAAAAATTTACTTTTGAAAAATTACTTGTTATAACAAATTCAACAATAACACATAAAATAATATTATTGCTTGTATATTTACTTAAATATGCGGTAAAAAATTGATAGTATTAAGGAATAGTAATATTATGTGAATATTACTTGTAATTGTAATTAAATTAGATTCATTTTTGGTCTTCTGTATAGGTTTTTGTACATCTATATAATGTACCCCGAATCATAAATTCAATCACACATTATTCTCATTATTTTTCACATGGTATCAGAGCCTCAAAATCTTGAAATCCTAAAGAAATTTGTCCGCTGTCTTCTTCGCGCCGCAGCCGCAGCCAACGATAGTTGCGCATTCCGTCCACGAGTCGCAACCGTCCAATTGCTGCCACTCTCTGATCATCGTCTGCCGAACGTCGTAGCCTCCACCAGGTGGTCGCGATCGTCCGATGTTGTCCTTGCTCCGATCTGCTCACACGTCGTCCTCCACGAGCGGTCACTGATTCCCATGCGCCGCCACCGTCTCCACCACACACCTCCGCTTTGATTTTTTTCCTGCCGCTGATCTGCTTGATTTGCCGCCATTTCATATCTCACCTCTAGTTCCAATATCGATGCCGCAGAGCTTGGTCGCATCGGTGCCGAAGCTGAGGCCAAGAAGCTACATAATCTCAATGTCACCGACGTAATTACAGTTTTACTTAAACAGTTACAATTGCAATCTGGCACTGGATCATATGTACCTCATGTTCGATCTGTGAATTCTCCATACTACCTTGGTCCTTTTGACGGTCCCGGTTTGTCAATCTGTTCCGTCATATTGAAGGGTGAAGAAAATGATCTGGAATGGACTATTGTGATTGTCAGTGTTATGCTTGCTAAGAAGAAGTTGGTTCCATTGATGGAACCATTATCAAACTCCCAGATGGTCATCCTGATGCAGATGACTGACCTGGAGTTAATGCTACTCTTGTTTGCTGGATTTTACAGACTGTAGATCCGCCATTACGTTCTTCTGCTAGCTACTTTATCACGGTTAAGGAATTGTGGGATAATCTTAAAGCACGATTTACTCTTGGTAATGGTCAAAAAATTCTGCATATGCATGATGATATTCAGAAGGTCAGATTATTGACATTTATTTTGGCAAACTGAAGAAGCTATTTGATGATTACAATTCTCTTCGGCCTCCTTTAATTTGCACCTGTGAAGCTTGTAAACCACTATGCACATGCAACCATGCTGCCAACGTCAACCTGGAACGTGAGAAAGATCTGATCTATCAATTTCTCATCGGTCTAGATGAAGGCTATCACACCTTGCGATCCAACATCATGAGTCTTGATTCACTACCACCTGTCATGTGTGTATATGCTCTTGTTGCTCAGGAGGAGAATCATAAAGCCATCATTCGATCTCGCGAGCCTTCAACTTACTCTATGGCATATTTTGCACGACACTCACCCCTTCGGGTTCTTCAACAGTTTCTCTCACTTCAGATGATCGCAAGAATCTCATTTGTACACATTGTCATTGCAAGGGTCACGACAAAGCTTCCTATTTCAAGATCATAGGTTATCCAGAGTGGTTCACGAAGATGAGGGAGAGAGTCAACTCCGCCAAGAAGACGGCGGTAGTTTAACCTATTACCGCCACCGAGAACGGTGCTCCGGCC
>JAULKM010062519.1:0-12269 GCA_032355605.1 Rubia tinctorum | reverse complement strand
TCCATTAGACTCAAACTAGGTTACAAAATGAAGGATTTAGATACGAAAACCGAAAACGGTTATCTAAACCCCTTATGTTGTAAACCTACGTAAATCTAGCAATCTTTCAACAAAAGAGATGTTAAATGCTTTGGAAAATACATGTATTTGACGTCTCATCACTAGTACATATCCCAGAGTATCTTACTCTAGATAACTTAGAAGTTAGGAAGTCCAAACGGGAAGTTTTCTTTGTGAATTATTTCCACCAAATATGCAACATTTTTTCAAATTCGTTTTAGGAATTGAAATTAGGTTTCCATAATGTAGGTTTGCATTCAAGTAAAATTGAATTTGGACCTCCGAGTGAAGTTTTTGCCTTTTACGCTAAGGTCCCTCCAAGAATCTTGGAAATGACAAAACTCGAACTTGGTGATTCAATAGTGCAATTGAGTATTGTATGATAATAACTACACAATTATAATTTGATTGGGTGAATGGATTATCCTCAAAACTGATCATAGAAAACAAGTGCAACATTTTCAGAAATTGCGGTGTTGTCCAAAACTAAGTTTCACCTTAACCATTGATTTGAAACACTTGATTCTTGTTTTTATATCCTAAATTAATTAATTCTAAATAATGGAATTTTTATTGTATAAATATTAAAGTAGTAGTACATGTCCTAAACTAATTGTGAAAAAAGGTTTGGAAATATGAAAGGAAAATCATATTTATTTACCACCATAAATTTAATTTAAAACCATTATAACCATCGAAGTAGTGGATGATAATTATGTTTTGTCTGAAAAATAACATAGAATTGTTCCAAACCACCACAAACAAAATAATTTGTGAAAAAACCATAGTATTAATTAGGACAATGAGAATCGAAATTCATGAATGATATCTAGCAAATGACTTTTCATCCAACATCCGTGCAGCTTCTCAGTTGGCCCGGGCCTGGATATGTAGGGAAAGGTCTAATTGTTTTCATGGCGTCTGGGAACTGGTATTGAAAAACGTTACCTATGTGATCGCACCATTGTGATTCCATCAGTAGACTTTGTACACTCACCTCCAATGCCGCAACTCTAGATTCCCAAATTAGACCCATATAATCCTGAGCAATTTTGTACAAAGAGTTTGCTGTAATATTACCAATTGGTTGCATGTATATGTCATGCAAATAGTGAGGTACACCAGATTTTGTGCACAGTTCGGAGATGAGGCTGCAGAAACCGTAACCACTTGATTTCTTTGCACCCTCTCTCAAAGCGTTCTCTATTTTCTTACCAATATTCCAGTGCAGTTTCTTTTTAATGGCATACAAATGTGTCAGCCTTATACAACTAACCTCAGTGTTCACTATGACAGGGTCAAGTCTAGATGCTACGAAATGGTACAATCCATTCATCTCTGGTTTGCGGTGCTTCTTTGGAATATTTGTCCAACCTGGTTGAATTGACATCGGTTCCCGCCCTAGTTATCGTCCTCAAGATCTCTCGTCCCGTGGGATCGATAAAATCCCTACTCTCCTTGGTCTTGTAGTGGAATGTAAGAAATTAATCCTCCCCGGGGGAATAATTTGCAACCCACGTTTATAGATTCATCAGTAAATTTTACCATTTTCCCATGATTGAACGCCTCATCCCACCTCGGACCACACCGAAAATTAGCATAGAACTCACTCACTATGCTAAAGTTGAACATTGGAGGCGTGTCACACAATTTCTCCCACTCAAGTACCCAGATAGATTCTTGAAAGAGGGGTATTTTTAGATTCCTCTCTTTGGAAAATGTCGCTTTCTTCTGTACATTTGTTCAATTAACTTTGCTTGCTCCAAGATGAACCTCATCTATTTTTTGTTGAATGTTGGATGCGTCTCCGGAGAGAAAGAGGATGCATTGCGTGACCTCTTTAGTGGTGTTTTTGGTGTCATATCCTACAAAGTCCACTCAGGCATTTCAACAAACACTTTCCATGCATAAAAACCCTATAGAATACTAGTTTTGTTGAACAATAACAAATGCTCAATGGGAGCCAATAAAATCCAAGATATAGATATATGTAGTTATTACACATTAACGCTATGTACATGATTGCAACATCAAAAAAATTTTTATTGAAGAGAAAATTGAACCAACATTTTTCTAAAACCATTGGGCTCATGATAAATAATGCTGTAGAATGAAGAGCAATGTTTGAAAGATAACTCACCTTTATCCTTTATAAATCTTGGGAGTATGAACCGATGGGGAAGATAGGTTAGATTTCCTCTCCAAGAATTAGAAATAGAAGACCAAGAATTAGAAATGGAAATTGTCGATCTGTATGTATTTGTAACTTAAAATCATTAGCACCGGTATGAAGCTCATAAATCGGTGCCAGAAATTGAAAGAAGCTGCCCGAGGCTACTTTGAATGATTTTTTTCACCATTTCTCCCAACCCGAGAGCAAACTTGTGAAATAAATTCTAAGTAGACAGCATCTGTAATAAAACTGGTTCTGGAGATGACAAAACCAGTGCTATTAACCCCAACGCAGCTGCTTCAGGCTTCTTAATGTCGACTTTTTTTATTCATTTCAAACCATAGAACCAATTATGAAACATATTCTACGTACTCAACACAGGTATAAAGACCTCTGCGGAAAATATAACTATCGGTGCCAAGGATGCAACAAAGCAGCTGCCCAGAATTATTTTCCTAGAGCTGTTTCATAACCTGAGTGGAAAGTGAAAATATTTATTTTAAGTATGTAGCACTGGTACAAAAACCGGTGCTGAAATGTAAACTATCGATGCTTGAAAATGGAAAACAGTTGCTTACAACTGCCAATAATATTTCCCACAAAATAAATGTTCTCCTCCCATCTGGGCCCTATTTTCTAGGCACAAGTTTTATGTATACCGGTGCTATAGTTTTACATAGGCACCGGCAACATGCATCGTACCGCAGCCATAATTTTCCCTTCTTTTTTATGGCACCAAATACACAGTTGAGCACATGGAACCCTTTTCCAGCACCGGTCCAATGCAGCCTATTCGTTATTACCGGTGTTATTTCTTATGTATTTCACCTTTTTTTAGCACCGGTGGTTACTCTATTCTGGTGCTGACAATTATCGACAACGCCGGTTTACTATAATTTCGTCATAAAATCGTTCCTTACATATCTTCAGCATTGGTTTCTTTGCCTCCCAGGAAAGGAACCAGCGCCTAAGTACCTGTTATTTAGTAGTGGCAAATACCATTCACAATTTTTTGATTGATTATCTCAACTTGGCCATTTGCCTGAGAATGATATACAGCTGTCACCTTTTGCTAAATATTATATTCCTCACACCACCTTCTGAAATAATCATAAGCAAACTGCATCCTATTATTTTTTTTATTATGGTTTCCTGAATTCCAAAACAACAAATGATGTTCTTCTAGTAGAATGCAATTAAAGGCTTTCCTTTCATGTCCAGCAATGATTCTGCCTCAACCCATTTTGTAAAATAGTCGATGGCCACGATAAGATACCTAAACTGCCTCGGGACCTCTACAAAAGATCCCACTAGATCGATCCCCGCTTATCGATTGCCATGAACTATGAATATAGACAATTGACGCATGCTTTTGGCACTGATGGCTAGCTTGAATATATTTATTAGTGTCATCAAACATCATAGGCTAGTGATATCTAACTCGGATGCCCCGTGATGGCTACCACATATACCTTCGTGAACCTTTATGATCAAGTAATCAGCTTCAAAATGTGTTACACACCGAAGCAATGGTTGAAGATGACCCCATTGATACAGAACTCCATCTGGCAAAACAAACCTTAGAGCTTTCAATATTATCTTTCTTGCTTCAATTGCATCCTCTGGCAGAACTCCATCTCAAAGGTAACTAATAGGTGTCATCCAAGATTCTCCCTGTTCGATGGCCATCACCGCCTGTTACTCAAAACTGTACTTATCTAGGGTCTCCATAAGTAATTGCTTTTAGGATTGAATTCTGAAATGTGACAAAACAAGCTTGCTTAAGGCATCTGCTTTGTGGTTTTACTCTCTCGGCATTTGTGTCAAGATGTAAGTTTGAAAGATATTTATCAAAGGCTTTACTACCTTTAAATATCTTTGCAGACTGCGTTCCCTAGCCTCATATTCTCCTCTGACCTGATGGACTACAATCTGCGAGCCACTGAATATCGCCTAGTTCTCCACCTTAAGCTCTTTAGCCAGACACAGTCTTGTAATCAAGGCCTCATACTTAGCTTCATTGTGTGTGGCTTTAAACACAAAGTGTAATGCATACGAGTAATCCTTTCCCTTATGGCTCGTGAGCAATAATCCTGCTCCACTTCCCCCAGATGTGAAGAACCATCTACATATAGCTTTTATACCTCCTTCTCCTGAACTTCTTCATTCAACTCGATAGGTTTCATTGTTTCCACTATAAAATCTACGAGGGCTTGACCCTTGATTGCTGCCCTGGGACCAAATTGTATGTCATGCTCTCCTAGCTCAATAGCCCATTTCATCATCCTCCCCGAAGCCTCTGGCTTTAAAATAATCTACCTAATGAGATGATTGGTAACACTATCTTATACCCTTGGATGTAAGGACACAACCTTCTTGGTGCATGAACCAATGCCAGGATCAACTTCTCGAGAACTGTATATCTTGTCTCAGGCTTCTGCAAAGCTTGATCTGCAAAATTTATGGGATTTTGACTTTTTTCCCTCTCCTTCAGTGGCACTGTGCATATTGCCAAGGGTGAAGAAAAAATGTGAAGAAATGATACCCCGTCTCTCTCCGGCTTCATGAGTGTTGGAAAAACTCGAAGGTATTCTTTCAACTACTTAAATACCTCCTTGCATTTCTCCGTCCATTCAAAATTCTTTTCTCTTCTAATAACATCAAAGAAGAGGGAATGATTTTTTGCCCCCTTCGAGAGGAACTGACTCAAAACTGCCAGAGACCCAGTAAATTTTAGGATATCCTTCAACGTCTATGGATTCTTCATTTTGATCAGGGCCTCAAACTTCTCAGGATTAACATCGATACTCCTCTCAAATACCATAAATTTGAGGAATTTTCTAACCCCTGCCCCAATCACGAACTTAGCTAGGTTCAATTTCAAGTTTGCCCCTCGAAGGTCCTCAAATGTCTCTTTTAAGTCCGCTAGAAACTTATCGTAACTCCTACTCTTCACAAACATATCATCCACATATATCTCCATATTTCTGCTTATATGTTTCTTAAACTATTTATCCACTAGCAATTGGTAAGTTTCTCTTGCATTATTAAGCTCAAATGGCATCCTTTTATAACAAAACATACCCGCATATGTGATGAACGAGGTTTTTTCCTTATCATCTTCCGCCATCAATATCTGATAGTACCCTTTGTAAGCATCAAAGAAAGCCAAAACCGAATACTCGGTTATGGCTTCCACCAACTTATCCATTGGAAGCAACGAATAAATGTGTTTAGTGTAGCATTTATTTAGATAAGTGAAATTAATACACATTTTCCAAGCTCTATCATGCTTTGGGACCATCACTGGGTTAGCCAACCATTCCGGATAAAACACGTCCTCAACAACCTCTACTTTAAGAAGCTTCTCAACCTCTACCTTAATAGCGTATGTGCTCTTCGGGGAAAACACTCTCCTCTTTTATTTAACTAGCTTCATCAAGGGATCGATGTTCAACCTATGGACTGCCAGCTTCGAAGGTACTCCGGTAAGATCAGATGTGCTCCAAGAAAATACATCACCATACTCATGGAGAATAATTTCCAATTTCTCTTTGACTTCTTTAGGTATCATTTTTCCCACGACCACTGTATCCAAATCTCGTATGGGAAGTTGTTCCGTATCAGCTGGACCAACTTCTCCATGCAACGAGGCTACATCTCTAAACCTCATTGCTTCCTTTAATGCTGTCAAATTGTAATTCTTAGCTACCACCTGACCCCCCTCGAATGACAGCTATACTTTCATCTGTGGGAAACTTTATCATTAAACAATAGGGAACCACACTGCTCGAGCTTTGCACATCCACGGTCTTCCAAGGATCAATTTTTTTGGTGAGTATGCATCGATGAAGGTAACATTACAGTCTATCATTACCCCTTTATCTCCATCAGCTATCTTCACCAACAAAGTAATCTCTCCCAAAGGAAATACAGGTAAAACTAGACATGGGTAAGGCAGACTTTTTCAAATTGCTGCGACCTATGTCTAGTTGCTCAAAGATTTTGAAAACATTACCTCGAAACCATTTCCATCATCAATGAACACTCTTTTCACCAACAAATTTCCAATTACGGCCAAGACCACTATGGGGTCAGCATGTGGAGTTTGATTTAGAACTGCATTTGCATTCGAAAATGTTATTGTCTCATCCGGTCGGAACCTCTTATGTTGTGGCTCCACGGTAAGAGTGTTGTGTGAATTAACCTTCATAATTATATTTTAAGACCTCTTCCCCACAATTCTAGTAAACACATTAATCATCCTATGGATCACCATATTATTACCATTTCTATTCTCATGATTCCCAACTGGCTGCTCTCGAGGTTGTTCCTCCCTTCTTTCTTGACCTTGATCTCAAAGTTTTCTATCAACTCTTTCTCCATTATTATGATAATTTCTCATATACAACTGCCAAGCCCATCGATCATTCCTTGGTCTCGGGGGTTCCTCACAATCTCTATGCCAAGGTCAAGAGCCTTCAAATTGACCTTCCCTTGCATATCTCTCGATTTCATTCTGAGATGGCTAAAATCATTCATATCAATACCATAATCCTTGTAATGATTGCAATACATATTCGTAGCTCTTCTCACTGACATTGTATTCACCATATCTCTCATATGTAGAGGTGTTCGGAATATACCTCCACGTATACTTAGAATATGTACCAGATATCTTTTCATTGGTGTATACCACTCAAAGCTGGGCTTGGCCAATTTCTCTCGTTTCATCCCACGAAAGTCATTACTCTTCCCCTGTTTATCAACCAAGCCTTATATTCCCCTCTTGGCAGCTTCTTCTACCTTCGAATACTGCTCAACGACCTCCTGAAGCTTTTGAAAAGTTAGAGAAGTGTTGGTGTTTAAATTATTGTATAATTCAACATCCTACATACCTATCAAATACCCATAGATCACTTCATTCTCCGTACTTTCTACTCCCCCCAAACTCTCATCCAGATATCTGTGATAGAAGTCTTCATAGTTTCCACTGGCTTCTGCTTGGTTTGGTAATATTCAGGTAAGAGTGCATGGAACCCCTAGGTAAATTTTTCTTCTTCTGGGAATACTAATTCAGAAGAGCCACACTGAAGTCTCGGCAAGAGTGCAGGAAACCCCTAGGTAACTTTTGAACCATTCTTGAAATCAACCTTTTAAACCATTTTTGCAAAGTTGTGGGACTGACCATTTTGATCTTTCTTCTGTATGGAGATTGTACCTCGTCACTAGCACCTGTTCCCTTGAGTCGTAGAAGTGGGCAGAAACCAAGAGACTTAAATATGGCTTTATTAGTCCAACTAAGCATGCCAATTGATGCATCGTGAAACTGTTCAAGCAGCACTGTCAAGTGCCCTGGTCGTGATCTGTAAAGAAAGAACCCTGGGAAGTCCCAGAGTAAAACTCTCTGATGTTTAAGTTAGTCAACCGTATAAATACTATATAAAGAGAATGAATGATGAAAATGTAGACGTACCTTGTATTATACCTGGCTAATCCTAACAGTATTTGTGTGCCAATAAATAAGGCCATAATGTTAACCATTTCTCTTGAGTTTATTGGTCCAAGATAGCACCAATGCTTTATCTGGTCTTAATAGGCTTAACCATCATCACCGGATAAGTCAAAAAACCGAAAGGAGAATTTAAGCAACAATTTGAAAAGGCCCAGATAGGTTGAAAAACCTATGCATAAATGAGAGGTCAAATGGTGTGGAAAAGTGAGTATGAAAAATAAAATAAAATGTGTGAAGCTAGGATGAAAATCGTAGAGGGATCCTAGGAAAAATGAGAGAAAATGAGAGAAATTGAAACTATTCTATGCTTTTCTTGATTTGTCTTTAGTAGAGTAAGCTAGTTTTACGTATAATTTGTATAACTTACCTTTTGATTTTAGATTGTCATAGTCCCTGGTATATGAAGTATGAGAGATTCTTATGTCTTTAAAGGCAAGAATAGTCTAGGAATAAAAATGTTGAGTGTTTTGGGAAATATTTGCATGCTATTTATTACGCTAAGATCTTTGCTTGTTCTTGTTTACTTGAGGATGAATGAAAATTTAAATGTGGGAGATTTGATGAGACGTCAAATATATGTGTTTCCTAAGGCATATAACATATCTTTTGTTATCTTTTGTACGATAGATTTCTAGATTTAGGTGAGTTACATTACGAAGAGTTTAGATGACCGTTTGTGGTTTTCATATCTAAATCCCTCATTTTGTAGCTTACTTTAGATCTAATAGATTCTATGTCCATACGAGCATCTAGATCCATTTTGTGAGGTTTTATTTGTAGATTGCTCATAGGCACTTCGAAATGTGTAGAAGACCGTTCGCAAGAATGGTAGTAGATAGTAGATGGCCATTTTCAAGTATGGTAGTAGACTAAAGGCCGCGAGCTAAAACATGGTATATGATAGAAGGGCAAAAGAAGGAAGACAAAGAAGCAGACAAATTGTAATCTGAGAGTTGTACAGAGTTCTGGGAATGATTCGAGAAAAATCAACCACTACAAGAAACATCACATATTACCTTGGTTCTACAAGCCTTTTTATCTCGATTTTTAACCTAAAAAACCAAGGTAAATAGTGTTGTAGTAAAAAGTACATTTTAAACCTCGGTTCAGACCTGAGGTAAAAATAGTACATTTTACCTCAGTTTTGAACTGATGTCGGCATGTTTGGTGACCGATGTCGATTCAAGGAAGAAGGCCAGTGATTGGAGTTCGTAACTTTGGCATTTTTTGAACAACTTTGGCGTGCATAAGAAGCTACATCAATGATAGTAAGAACACTGACGAGGGGGATGCAGTTGCTGCGAGATCACCAATGCCGACATCGTAAATAAATGATAAGGATATCGCAGATAATGGTTTGTAAGATCGCGTGCTCCAGGGCACCATCATCGTGTGCCTGCTGACGTGGAAGTATGTTAAATACGACATCATTTTGTATGTCCGATGTTTCAAAAAAAATGCCACTGGTTTATGTAATGTCGGTAAGGTTTCGTTGCTTCACCGATTTGTGCAACGTCGCTGATTAGTCTTAGAGACATTGGTTCTCATAAAATTTTATAACATTTAATATTTGATTACACAAACAATCCTTCTTCGATAACCATTACATGTTACTTAATGTCCCATAACTTTTGAACTGTTTTAACATCATACAACAATCAATTATTGTGCAATTATTTTCCAAAAGAATGAGAATGCAAGGAACCAACAAAACTAGAACATGTATTACAAATACATGTCAGATATATTAAATTACATGAGGTTGATATGAAATTTAAAAATTAATTGTATTAAACTTGCATTGTTTACGTTGCATGCTGAAAGTCCATCGATAGCTCTTTTTATCCTATTACAACGAATACACAAGAAACAAAATTTATGTTAGAATTGGGCAGCCCCCTAGTGATGTACACATAATATAGTCATACGCAAACAATGTTAATCTCAACATGGAAAAAGTACCTGGTCTGCTTTAAAGCGACGTTATATGCAATAGACATCAAAGTCGTAAAGTCTGACTGAAGAGCGACGTCGAAAATTCATAGATATGTCAATCATTTCATAGCATTTGCAACATTGGCCATCATCCGGTCCCATATCGTATGGGACGATTATTAGTGACCGATGTCGCACATTTTGCCTTTGTTCATACGAAGCCTAGATTATTGTCCATAATCAGCCCTAATCTAAGCCTTTTTTATCAGGCCTTATAAACATTGAATTATCCTGAAAACACAAACAATATACACTATATAACATGTTACACAATCATCATACTTAATAAAAATATTCAATCATTGATCATTGATCAATGAGAAAAAAATATAGAATGAATATGGTAATAAAGATGAGAAATGAACATGGAATGGATGTAAAACTACCTCAAATAATTTAATCCCAGGGATGCTCCATCCTCGGATGCTTGTTTATATTTTAGAGAAGCAAATTGATTAATTTTTGTAATGGTTGTATTTGTGTGAATGGAAAGGATGGTGTGGAGTTGGGTTTGAAGGAAGAGTGTTGGTTATGGGAAATGCGTGTTGTTGCTGAATGTAATTGACATGAAAAATGAATGGGGAGAATTTTTGGTTCAAATTTTTGGTTCTTAATGGAAAATTCGATTCAAATGACGTCGCAAAGGGGTTGCTTTGGGATTCTTTTTGTGCAACACCTTTGCGACTTCGCACATAAGGGTTACGGTCTAATTTTTGAAAAGTGTGGTAAAATAATCCCTGTTAAGATTGCGGCCCCTACTGACGACCCATTTAAGCACAATCGGAACAACATTGTTATGAAAATCTGAATAAAATTTTTTATCTCCATTTTTACATTTCAAGTTGTCCCACACTGGTGGAAGGAACTAAGTTTAAAATTAGAAAAGTACACTGGCAGTCTCAAACTTGATTATGATCGGCCCAAAAAGAAACGTTGACATCCAAAGTTGAACTTATACTAATCGAGGGTAATAAAGAAACTGGTCTTATTCCACATATGCTTCCACAAGTTCTTCTGAATGACACCTTGTATACTTGGAAGTAATCATCTACAATTTACTCTAGGCCATGTGCTATTGCTTTAAAAAAATTGACGGACGTAATTCTATTATATTTTTATTTCTTCAAAAAATGAAAATATGAAATTTCATGCGATTCTATGTGGTGGAAATTATCGTTCTCACAATGTTTATCGCAAGGATATTAATGACATACTAACAAAAATGATGAACGATTACGCTGATCTATCCGTCCATGACCAAATTGAGACATTGTGGTCGTTACTTGGTGAATTAGATAAGTTTATCTCCAGTTTTACATTTCAAGTTCTCTCACTCTGTTGGAGGGACCTAAGTGCAATATTATAAAAGTACACTTGCATTCCCAAACCCGATTATGATCGTCCTGAAAAGAAACTTTGACATTCAAAGTTGAACTTAATCTAACCGAGGGTAATAAAGAAACTGGTTTTATTTCACATATACTACCACAAGTTCTTCAGAATGATGCCTTGTATACTTGTAAATAATTATCTACAATTTACTCTAGGCCATGTACTATCACTTTAAAAAAATTATGGAAAAACTCTATTATCTTTTAATTTCTTAAAAAACAAAGAATATGAAATTTCATGCGATTCTATGTGGTGGTTCCCATCGAACTGGACGTCAATGAAGTTCACTGGTTGTGTTACTATCGATTCCCATCGAACTGGACTTCAATAAAGTTTGTGGACATTTATAAATTTCAATTAGTAGTATCTAATGTACTTTTAACCGTTACTAAGGTCAATTATGTTTGTTTTGGTCAAACGCATGCCCAATTGCTATGCTAGTGGGCTGAAATGGTGAGGCCCACTATAATGCGAGACGACATTGATCACATGTCGGTCAAATATTGCCAAACACAATGGACATGAGACGTTGCACATGCAGTTAATGAAACACGGGCCCGTTGCTATGATAGTGAGGTGAAATGGTGAGGCCCACATTTATATTAGCCGACTTTGCTCACACGTTAGTACCATGTCAATTTGAGCGACTGATATGCGGTGTTGCACCATCCAAGGCAGAATTCACAATGATTCGTAACAACTATATATATAGAGCTCACCTCATACATCACTTCAAACATTCAACTTTCTCTCGAATTTCAGCGGTCCCTCAACCCATTTTCTCAAAGGTATGCTTTCTAGGTTCCTTATATTTATTTCATTTTTGTATTTTTCATTAAATTTGATATTTATTTGGTGTATCAATGTGTTTTTTTGTTTTATATTGAAATTTCCATGGATTATGGCTCTAGAGTGTAGGAACTTTGGTTTTATGTTCTCACCTGTCAACCGGCCCTATTTGGTTGTTTATAACCTTTGTTTGCTACGATTTTCTGCTGTTGAGAATGCGTCTATTAGGCTTGGATGCGATGTCACTGGTTCTTCGATCCTCCTTCGTTTGGAGCAATCGTTTAGCAATGTCACTCATTCGTTATTCTGCTAACACTACTTGAATACGACGTTGCGCCATTCTCG
>JAULKM010062509.1:0-12269 GCA_032355605.1 Rubia tinctorum | reverse complement strand
GGATGTCAATCACCAGGTTGCATCTCATGAGATGCAAGTAAGACTGGGGCGACAAATACCTATCATCATCTTCCAAACAAAGCGAAGAGAACTCCATAATGCAATGAGAAGGTAATCAAAGCACCACACCTTCACGCAGATTTTGCGGTCGCTCTGAGGCCGCTTGAAATGCTTGGTCCTCTTCTTCACTATTTTCTTAGTCAGTAACGGGACTGCCATGGCTGCTGCTGCTGGTGCTTAAGGTTCCTCCGCGCCGTCCAGGTTATGATTTGGAGATCTTCCACCCAGGGATATATAGCGGTTGTGGCGGGCTTGGTCTCTGTTAGGGTTTTGGTGAGATTTATGGGTCTGGGTCGATCTGACGGTCAAGGGCTAAAGTGTAGTTAGACAACGGTCAAGATTAGACTATTTGACATCTTATTTACAATGTCATCCAACAGAAGAAGAGAGTCGGCTTAGGTTAGTTGATGTGTGTTTCGCAACAAGGGTCGATTGCGTTGGGCTTCGATAGCATTTGAAGGCCCATTTCAACAAGTTTTAAACCCTTTCTTACTAACTAGGATTCCCGTCTTACCCCAATATAAAAAATTGGGTGAAATTATGGGCGAGAGATTACACAAAATGGTGCATGCTTTGAAGTGAAATGGGTGAAATGGGGTGCTTTTTTATTTATGTCTCAAAAACAAATACCTATTAGCAAAAAATAAGTATTAATTTGGATCAAAATTGTGTCATAATCCTACCCACATTTAGTTAAAAATAATAATTTCGGGACACTAATTTTTTAAAATGGGTACCTTTTAAGAAATTTTTTAAAAGGGATATATATCAATATAACCCTACCTACTTGAATAAATACCAATATAACACTCAGATAATTTTTAGTCGAAAAACAACTCTAACTAGTTGATAAAAGTGCCAATATAACCCTAAAACACTATTCCCCGCGTTGACCACACATAAAATGACTAAAATAACCTAAAACCTAAAAATGTTGGGACAAAATTGCCCTCATGTCACCACCACCACCGCCAGCTTGTCGCCGCCCTGCCGCCGCCCACCCAGCCCGCCCACCATCGGCCCCTCCAGCCATCCCGCCATCATCACCTTACACCCCCCGCCACCACCATCAGCTAGCCATGTCACCACCATCAGCCAGCCCCGCCATTCTTTGAATGGACAATAAAAAAAATTGATCGAAAATTTGGTTGTGGGGTGTTCATATGTCGGGGCGAGTCAGTAGTTTTGGAAATTTATTTTTAGTTTTATAAAAAAATCAAGAATGTTAAACTTAATTATGAATTAAATTAATGGTGGGTATTTTGTATTAAACTAATTCTTTTTTATATTTTTCCAAGAAAATTGTGTAAAATTGCAAATGGGTCAAAACAGGTCGATTTGGGTTAAAATTCGACTAGACTCATTTTGACCCGACCCATTTTGACTCGACCCACTCGACCCAAATAGGACATTGACCCGACCTGACCCATATGGGTCAGGTCAAAACGGGTCAGGTCGGACAATTTGGACACCCCTATTTGGGTATAAACCCTAGAAAGAGCTAAAGAATCGTCTTCCCCGATTGAGTCCAGCCACAACCACCACTGCCCCCTCCAAGCCAGCCCCACCACCACCTCTGCCCCAGCCAGTCACGCCACGCCACCACCACCTTACACCCACGCCACCACCATCAGCACGCTCAACGAGCCTCCTTCTCCGATGAGTATCCCCTTTCCTGGTTGAGCTCCCCCGCCATTCTTTTCAAATACGGCTAGTTGAGCTCCCTCTGTGCTCCGATTGAGCTCCCCCGCCACCACCTCGAGACCCACTGACGAGCCTCCTTCTCCGTAAATATCCACTTCCCCGGTCGAGCTCCACCGGCTTGCTCTTCAAATTCGATCGATTGAGCTAGCACTATTCCCCAGTCGATCTCCCTCGCCACCACCTTGAGATCCACCAGCGAGCCTTCTTCACCAAAAATATTTCTTCTCCAACAAATATCCCCTTCCCCGGCCGAGATCCACAGTTGTGCTCTTCAAATCCCATCTACGAATCCATAGAGAGCAAGAATATATGGTGAATCTGGCCGTCGTTCTCTGTCAATACCAACGACAGACGAAGGGTTCCATGCAATGAAGGATAAATAAATGTCGCAGAAGAATGAAAAGAATGATCGATGATACTTAGGAAAGAAACAATCCAGTCCTGGAGGTATTCAAAGTCACGAAGGCCAAATGGTTTGCATAAAAAAGTAGGCTTCTTGGGTTGCATATTGTAATTATTCATTCCGTCGATGCATCAAATTTAGATCGTGGAAAAGCTGGCACGAGGTCCCAGACGATGGCAAGGAAGGGGCTTGGAAAGATACTTTGGTAAATTTATAAAATTTCTTAATGTTTTATATCTAACACATTTGCGTTCAAGAGATTTCTAATTTTTATCTTTGTAAATGTTGCATTGCAGGAAAGTTTCAAATTTAAAAACAAGCTTACCTTGGATCAATGGAAGAGAGTGAGGACGGGCGTGTTTAGTAGGGCGTGCGATACCACCAAAATTTGAAAACGAAGATGGCAAATAAGTATATCCATGAAGTCAAGTGTGTAAAGAACAAATCAACAGTTAAACCCTATGAGCGCAATAAGTGGATGAATGAAAAGGAGTGGAAGTTTTCCGAGCTAACGCGTCAGGCAGAATATTTCCCGGTAAGTTTAACTTGAAGTACATTATGAGAGATTCTTAAAAAGATAAATAATTAATGGTTTGACTTATTCTCTTACATAAATTATTCTTGTACTAGAAAATACGAGCGAAAACAAGCGCCCAATCAAATAAAAAAATACACCCACCACACTGGGAGGAGAAGCAACCGGGAAACGAAGGAAAGGCTTATTGAGCAACAGGAAAAAAGTGGAGAGAAAGGAGCTGTTGAATTAGGGCTTCACGGAGGAGGAGATCGAGCACCAATTGAGTGGAAAAAAGTTCAAGCCCAGTAGATCTTTAGTCTATCTAGAATCCAACAAGGGAGAGCACGGAGAGTAAAATAACTATTGTCACGGACATTATAAGTACAGATTTCATGTAAATTCCATTTGTTACTTCCAGTTTTTCATATTCTTGGGTGTAATTAACAAATTCACATGAAAATAGTTAAAGATGAACGAGGAGACCAAGAAGGGTACACTCTTATTGGAGCCTGGTGAGGACATTTTGATCAGGGCAACGAAGAAGAATAATCACCCCAGTCGGTACAGGGGCACTGACTGGACTACCAGCATCTATTGCTATACAAAATCTTGCGATCAGAAAGTGTAGAAGCAACTCATCAACCAGACAAAGGGAGCCGAAAAAATCCCTCACTGATCAACCATTGTGAAGGCAATGTGGCATACCTCGTCGAATCACAAAATTGGCGGTACCAAAATTGCAATTCAATAATGTACGATTGCGAATTTGCGATTTAGGCATGTATGGATGAACATAAGTACCTTGAAATTCAACATTGAATACTTCTACACAATCTTGAAAAATTACACTGTGGTCCAAAATTGTGTTACCCCATTATCCGTTGCTCCAAAAAATATTATTTTTGTTATTCTTGTCTAAATATATAAATATTAAATAAATATTTTTTTTGGGAAATGTTGGAAAATGCTAATACATGTTCTAGAGTAATTTAAAATTGATTACTTAGAATTAAGAAAGGGAAATCGAAAATGATTGCGGATATGTTCTTATCCTCGATTGTTGATAATTATTATGTTACGTACTTGGAAAATACAATGAGAGTGTATAGGGTAGTATCACTTTTGAGTGGATTTCAATTTGAAGTTACGAGTAAAGTTTTTACCTTTTGCACTTAGGTTCCTCCAAGAAAGTTGGAGTTGGCGAATCACGAAATTGGTGACACCAAAATGAAATTCAATAATATACGATTGCAACTTTGAAATTTGGGCATGTGTTGGTGAACAGAAGAGCCTCAAAAGTCAACATGGATTATTTTACATAATTTTGGAAAATTACAACGTGGCAAAAATTGTGTTATCCCATTATCCATTGCTCCAAAATACATGATTTTTGTTATTGTTGCCTAAATATTAATTTTTTAAATAAATCAATTTTTTGATGAAATGTTGGAAAGCGCTAGTACATGTTCTAGAGTAACTCATACTGTAAACCCATTTTTCAAAACATTTTTCCTATTCTGTAAATGTTGGGAATTTTTCAATGTATCGAGCACTAGAATGACTATCGGTGTCATTCGTTAACATATTGGTGCCTATAAAATTATAACGCAGTTATGTAAGGATGCTTCAAAGCATTTATTTAAATTTTAAATTAAATGCAATCCTAGCACCAGCATAGGTGCTAGATATTTTGCTACCACAATTTTAACTGCAAAAACTACTATTCTGGTTATAGGCACCGGTATTAACACCGGTATATTTCATTCAGTCAAATCGGTGCTGAACATATTAAACTCGGACATTTTTTCTTGATAGGCACCAGTATCTAGCATCAGTATTTAGTGAACTGGTGCTGGATTTATTCATAGGCACCAATATTTTGTTTCATTTACCAGATTACCGGTGCTTATGAAATTCCTAACACCGATATTGCCCTCCCAACAATGACATACCGTGCCTATATACCCATTTTCCAGTAATGTATAACTAAAAGTTACAAGTTACAGCGAAACAAAACCTGATAATAGTGCACTTGTAACAATAATATTATTGAAACATAATCTTAATAGACCCAAATTTAATCGGGTAGCATAATAACTCGATCTAAAATGAACTAACCTAAAATATATTTGAATCCAATATGAAACATTATAAAAAATAATGACATGATCATACCCAAACAAAACTTCAGTACAAAAAATGACACGATAGTAACCCGATCCGATCTAACCCGACAATATTATGACCCGACCCAACCTAACCCTAGTATAAAAATTACACGACAGTAACCCGATCCAATATTAATTGGACCCGACATGACCCCACTCGAGGAAAAAACTGACATGTTTTCAACTCGACACGACAGTAACCTGACCCGACACAACAAATGAAATCAACACGTGTCAAACCGATCTATTTCAACATGACACGTTTCCAACCCGACTGGCACGATAACCCAAATTGACACCATAATCTTAAGGAGGCTCAACGGGTACTGTTCATAACAACCTTGGAATGTGTTCTCATTTCTATTTATTAGTAAGTTGAATGGTGTTCTAGTCTTTGGAAGGTAAGATTCCTCCATCCATCAATTTTGGCCTTTTATAAGTCAAAATTTATAAAAATATATTTATAATAAAAATATCATATGAGATAAATGACAAAATCTTTGGAAAGATCGTCTTATGTAAAGATAGAAAGGTAAAATATTTTAGTTGTAATATTAAATATTTATTACGCAACGTGTAGTAGTTATAGGTTTATGGTCTGATTAATGCAAGTTAAATTTTTTATTTTGATTTCTTCTAATTTTTAGTTTAAATCTTGTTATTCCCATAACTTATGGGAAGACAATCTTTTAAGAGACAGAATCTTGATAAATTCATCTTAACATCTATTCTAAATACTCCCTCTGTTCCAGCTCAAACTTCCCACCTCACTTTATGTCACTATTCAGTGACAAACTTTGACCACATATTTGAATAGATATATAAACAATAATAATAACGTATATGATATAGTTGGATTCTTCGTAACAAGTAGTTTCTAAATGTCAACTTTTTATTTTCCGTTATTATACAGAGTTAAACATATTAACGGTCAAACATGTTTCTTGGTAACCGTGAAAAAAATTCTATGAAATTTGAGGTGGGATGGGGGGTTATCAATTTTTATGTGAAATTGACAAATTGTTATACTCCCTCCGCCCCACCTCAAATTTCATAAAATATTTTTCACGGTTATCAAGAAACATGTATGACCATTAATATGTTTAACTACGCATAATAACGGCAAATAAAAATTGATATTTAGAAACTACTTGTTACACGAAACCAACCATATCATATGTAATGGTATTATTGTTTATGTATCTATTCAAATATATGGTCATAGTTGGACACTGAATAGTGACATAAAGTGAAATAGAAAGTTTGAGCTGGGACAAAAGGAGTATGTGGTTCGAAATATTGACTGTCAAATATGATTATTGAAGACCATGCTCAATTATATGAGATATAATGTAGTATAACCCTTGTTTGCTTTGAAGTATGGTTAACAATAGTATTTTTCCAGTTTCATTTGTGAAGATAATTTTTTTTTTTGCAATCCCTTTCACCCGTTCTTCTTCTACATATTCTTCTTTCTTCACCAATATAATTTTTGCCGCTTTCGCCATCGCCTGATGTCTTCACCTCTTAATCTTCCTATCTCTACCACCGCCTATCTCTAACACCGCTGACAATCTTAATTATGGTGATGAAGAAGGCGATGGCACAATGTTAGAGATAATGAAAATCTAAATTCTACCCCTTCTCTACCGTTGCTACACCCATCTTCTAGTTCCCACTTCTTTTGGCCAATGAATGAGCAGATCAGGGATAACATGGCCCACACATCGATATCCAATTGGCCTCCAACACTCCTCGTAATGGGGCCATCACTCAGCATTGCACGAAAAATTAGCTGCCCATGAAATTGAGCATATCATGCCAACTTTCTTTCTGGAGATGGATAAGTACGCCATAATCAATTGTCCCTGAAATTGAGCAAATTGGGTCGGTCTTTTTTTGGGAGACAGTTAAGGAGTGAGATGCTAAAGTTGGGTTGTAATGAAGTGCGACGGGGATGTTAGTACATCACGAGTTCTCAGAAGCTCGCAGTTTCTTCCTGATTTAGTCTATTCACAACGGAATGCGATGGGTATTTTTGTCTGGATTATTGGGTGTCTTGCTATGCTTGTTGTCTTCTGGAAATACCATCGTCGCTGATGCAAAATGAATTGGGTTTATGGTGGAAGAAATTTCATCACTACCACTAATTAGAGTCGCAACAGTTTTTCGACATCTTCCAATTGCTCTTAATCACCTTAACATTTTCCTCGCCTTACATTGTCAAACCTAGCATTGTCAAACCAAACATATCTCAAAAACCAAAAGAAAATCATGTTCAATGGTGTAACAGTAAGTGCTAGGCAACACTTACCTTGTGACGCTGGAAGACTTTCCGAATTAAGAGAGTAGCAACATCCAAAACAATTTCTTGCTTTGAATTCCATAGAGTCATGTTTGCTTGACACAAGCAGTTTCATGGTGAAATTTCAAACAAATTTATCCAAACATTTCCAATGGACTCCAATGGAATTGAATTGAGTTTGAGGTGGAAGAAATTGGACTGAATTATAAGAATTGGGGAGAAATATTGACTCATACTAGATAAAGGAAGTGGTAAAAAATGGGAAATGAGTGGGGCCCACAACATTAGAGGGCAAAAGAATACCATAAAATTCAAAAATTAAGTGAGAGTCAATTTCGTCGTTTCAATTCGAGTCAACGCCAAAAAAAATTGGTCATCGCCCTTCTTCAACACCAACTTATAGTTTTCAAAGTAAATGTTGGTTGGGGGTAGAACAACACTTTCGAAAAAGTGGAGGTTATTTATGCACTTACAAGAAAATTGGGAGGTTATTTGATCATTTTCCCTTTTTATAAATGTCATTTTAACCCTCGCCGTTATAACAAAAAAATTGACATAGACACTAATTTTTGAAATTTCTCTAGACTTTTGAATATAGTTTAAATAAAACTGAACATACCCAACTTGTTTATCCCAAATGACCAAAATCAAACACAACAACGCATCGGCTCTGGATCTTTTGTGGAACACTGTAGGTTACACCAGTAAAATTCTGCCATGTGTCCCTCCTAAATTAACTAATATTAGTTTAATGATTTTTATATAGGTATAATTTTATTAGGAGGGACACATGGCAGAATTTTACTGGTGTAACATAGAATGCTACACAAAAGTGTAACAGAAGATCCTGAGCCGCATCACCAGATATACTCATTACTCCTTCCATAACAATTTAACCTGCACACTTTCCTTTTTATCTCCTCCCAAACAAAACTGCACATTTTCCATTTTTAGAAAGAGTCAACATGTAAAAATATCTACTTACCCCTTAATATCTCCAAAAAAAGTCTAAACCCATAAATTCATCAATCACTAATCTAACCAATTTTTGCAATCTAAATTGATCACGTTTAATCTAAATTAATACCAAAAAATCCAAGAAATTAAATTTCCAAAATATTATGGTCAGTTTCAAGTTTTATCTAAACATACTTTATTCTTCAAAAATTCTCATCAATTAATTTCCAAATATTATGGTTAAATCTCAAAACCCATCTTCCATCTCGGCCTTCTTCCTCCCCAACAAAACTCATATTCTTCTTCCTTTTCAAACCACGGTTTCTTCAACCTCAAGAAAAAAACCATCGTCATCTTCTTCTTATTTCCCACTGGTCCACCACCATATTCTCCAAACTTACCACCCTCGCTCCCAGAACCAACAAGCCCCATCATTTTATCCTCCACCATATTCCTCCCTCTGTTAGTTGTCAATTGAAGCCACAATTCGCTGGTAACATCATCTTTGATTTGGAGGCTTTGCTTTGTTGCTTGTATCTCTTTTTTAATGTCAAATTAATTTTTGGACTGAATTAAATCAATTTGATAGATTTAGGTTTAATTTTCTTATTTTGTTCATTATGGTGGTGGTGGCAAAGGTGGGTTAAAGTAGGTGGGGGTGGCAATTGGTGAGGGTTGTCATTTTACGCTACTAAAAATTTTATATTCACATTCTCCTTCAGTAAATTGAGATGGTACAAAGGGAGTAATACACACACACACAAAGACACACACACACACACATAATGTTAAAAATCTCTTAACAGCTAGAATCACATTAGAATATAGCCAATCTCCATTGACAATCTAGAGATCAAGTTCTCCCCTATGGGATGAAAAAATCTTTAAAGAAGACGAATGTTTCTCCATGACAAAATTCTCCATAAGGGATGGAAAAACTCCTTGAAATAGACGAACGCTACTCCCTAAAGGACAAAAGATCCTTAAAGACGGGCAAAGAATCCTTTAAGAAGATTCTCCCTATAGGAAAAATAATCACTGAAGCGGACTAATAAAAGCCTTAGTTTTAAAAATGACCGTAAAGAAGTCTAAAGCTAGTAGAAAGTTGATGGAAAATTGTGATTTTATTCACAAGGTGAAGTTTGCAACTAGGGAACTATGATCATGATCTACCTCGACCACCCCTACGCTTGCAAGTGCCTTTAGAACTATTATCTTGAATTACCAAGGGTTGGTTGTCCTCAACCTAGTACGCTAATCTTTGGCGGTGTGGAGCCTGAGAGGTTGTGGGTAAAATATGAGGAACATCAACATCCCAATCCAGCCGAGTAAGCCAAGCTGGTGCTCGATCATAAGCTACTTAGGATTTGGGCCCTCTCTCAGGTAGAAAGCCTCATATAATTCTTACAAAAGACCTAAGAAAGGCACGCACATTCTCAATCAGCTTGGGATCTTTCTCATTTTTGGAAAAAAAATCCATAAGCCTTAAGGCTCTAGTCATATATGGAAATAGTGGCAGCAATATCCCTAATCAAAATCCTTGACCTCAAGTGCCGTGATTTCAAGTTCGAGCTTATCATTTTCTATGGTAGCTCCCTAATTTCTTACTCCTTAGTAGCGACAATAAGCTTCAACGACTGGGAAGGATAACGAGGTTGGAGAGGATGAAAGATCTAATCAGGAACCTAGCTGACCATAATTATCGTCTATATATTTAAAAACCAATCAATAAATAACTTGGAAATTTGGTCTTTAAATTTTAGGTGCTCATCCCTGAGGTCTTGCTTCTCTTTCTCGAATTCCTGTCGAGAATTTAAAAAATTGGGAGCAAGGATAGAGCCTAGAAGTTGATTTTCAAAATTCTAATTCTGAAATAGTCGGTATAGGCATGTCCATTGAATTTTGTTGGGATTTTATTTCTAAAATTTCTGATCCGTCAGTTTGGCTATACCAACCAAAATTGACTGGGAATTGATTCCCAAAATTTCTAATCTTGAAACGGTCGGTATGGGTATACCAACTAAATATGGTTAGGAGTTGTTTTTCAGAATTTCTGATGTTGGAATGGTCAGTATGGGCATACCGATCTAAATTGGATAGGAGAAGATTTTTGGAGTTTCTGATCCTCAAACGGCCAGTATGGGCATACCGACCAAAATTGGCATGGAGTCGATTTCAGGAATTTTTTTTATCCTGAAACAGTCGGTATGAGCATACCAACTTTGAGAAATATCACGGTCCATGAAGAAAGAGAGGGTTTTATATGGAAGGGTACATATGCGTAACTCGTAATTTTTTTTGCAGTTGTATTCTTATTAACTTGACGACGGACATGACAAGAACACAGGAAGGCATAATTCTTTATAGCTTATTGTGGTAAGATACTTAATGAATTGACAGTAGACATATTTGAATGCACGAATGCATAATTCTCTACGTCCTCTTGTAGTCAGATACTTAATGAATTAACAACATATTTTATGAAATAAATGGCTTGCGTAAGACCTTTTATTAAGGTGATAAATGGCCAGATAAGTTGACCATTTGCTTAAAAATAGGAGGGGGGGGGGGGTCATAAAGACCGAAACGCGGGGCGTAGCCGTATAAGATACGCTTGATCTCATTATCAGGATGCAAGTGCTTTTAAGAGGAAGCCTTGGGGGCTCATACATAGCCACTATCGCTCCTGTCCTTCGAAAATCAATCTTAACAAACCACATAGATTGTCATTTAAGGCCAATGGCATATTTTATTTCACCCCTTTCGATGTGCATATGGTAAAGGTTGTTCCTTATCTGAGATATGCAGCACGCTCTTGTTGGAAACAAAATAGTGGCATGGGGTTCTTTTCAAAGATGACCAATCTCAGTTTTGAAGGACTTGGTATGAACTTCTAGGGTAGAACTAACAACAGACATGAAGATCATTATCAAAGGCCTTGACATTTTAAGGTAGAACCTGCAACTGAAGGCCTTGGATTCCCATTATGGTTAGTCACACTATGTAAAGAGCCAGAACTACGTCGGTTTTGGACCATAGATGGTATGAGAATTCTACTTCTTACCCGCTCAAGTGAGAAATTTATCATTTTGGTTCTACATTCAAGCTTCCATTCAGAGGATCTGATACACACTCAGAAGATCTGGATACACCAATGGCCACAACCTTATTTGAAAGCCCCACTCCCCTACTATAAGGTGGAAGAGGATTCAGAAGGGTCGAGTATCATGTCTCGGTTGTATACCTTTTAGAAGGCCTCTTCTCTTACCCACCAACAAAAATCTAGTTCCAAATTATTAATTGCATTTACTCAAAACATTAGAAGATCCATATTTGGCATCTCACTTAAATGTGGAGGGATTTGTAAGAGAACACATGTGTAATAACTATTTTAACAACCCACCCCATCAGACATCTCGACGCATTTATACTATTTACTATATTCACAAAAAAAGAAACATAATATAAGGAAATACCCTAATAAATTTATAGTCGAAATAAAATAATAGAATCTTAATGATTGAAATATAATTGATTCAATATGACTTATTAGATCAAGTATGTAATAATTTACTATAACATGTTCCGTTGAATCAATAAATTTTCATTCATTGAATCATATGACCTAATTTACGGTTAAGTGGTTGATGATCCAATCCATTTGTAATTCAATTTGTTACGATTCGAATTATAATAACCAAATTACAAAAGGAACCGGAGTTAGAAGAGAAAGAAATTGCTGTGGAATCACAGTTCAAACTACAAAAATCGTGATCAACAAATCTGACTGATAAAACTTCCATGACGCTAACATGTACCCTATCCCCCAGTAAACTTAAAAAGGAATACTTTCCTTACCCGGTTGACACAATGGTCGTCCAAAATGCATCATTTTTGCCCCTCTTTCACCAGCCTGTTTCGTCGACCAAAACGCAGCGTTTCTCCTCTTTCTTCTTCGTCGGCCAATCATCATCTTTCCTGCACCTCCAAACCCTGTCATTTTCAACATAGTTCAATCAAACCTGTGAAACCCTGTTCTTATATTCTACCTAAGGCAAAGTATGAGCAGCTTTTGTTTTACGGGAAGAAATTGGAGCCCTTGGATGCAAGGTATAAAACCAGGGAGAATAAAGTTCAGGGCTGTGTTTCCCAGGT